>JARJDT010022268.1:0-14834 GCA_030264655.1 Leptusa sp. GC000079 | reverse complement strand
TTATCCTTGAACTTTTTTTAGATTTTTCATTTGAAACATTCATTTAAAAAAAAATATAGTCAGCAACGGTGCTTTCACTTTAGATTTGCTTTGACAGATGAGCAGGCGGCTCATACAGAAATTGATAAATCGAAATAACGTTCCAATTTTACAAATTAGTATCTATATTTTTCCGTACTTGACTAGCTCAAGGGAAAAACCTGACATTTGTAACATTTTTGAAAGTTGTATTTGATTATAAAAAAAAGAACTAGAATATATAAAAAAAATATCTTCATATTGCAGATTATATTTTTCAATATTAAATAATTGCAATGAATAGTTGGTTACTGTAACATTATATGAATACTATGCTGTTTTAAAATATGTACATTTAATATTTCCATGTGAATTCAATTTCAATTTCCTCATTTCTTGATTGCACTGGTAGGTTAGCATTATGGGAATCATGCAGATGCAATTGATACGTTTATTCTTAACACCGCATACATACCTATATCCTTCTCGAGCAATAGCTTTAGTGATTGTGCCCAACCGAGCAAGCGTAATTAATTACGCCGGGGGAATATTTATGCCCTCAAGCGGAGTTTGAATTATTGAGAACAATAGATGCAAGGATGGCTTACTTGCCGCCTCTCACTCTATCTCTATGTGGGTCTCGCTATGATGGTTTATAATGCCATGGCTATATCGTATTATTGCTGTACACATATTCAGCCAACTAGACAATTTATCGTCTCGAAAGTTATTGTTATTCAATAACAAATACGTTTTAATAGCATGAATTTCATTCTCTTATTATATTTGTATATTTATTACTAAATTCGTTATAACTAAACCAACAATTTATAATAAATAATTGTTTATTTGAAATTAATTGATTTCTTTTTATTTGCAGGTATGTTTATACATGAAATGAAGATCAACAATGTAACATTTATGTAAGAGAAACTTTTAGTTGAGTTAACTACATTTCTTTATTTTTGTTTCCTCGGTGCTTTGTGAAGGCGCCGGGCACAACTAAAATACAAGCTGAAAACCGCGTGTTAACGTCAAATAAATTAATTACAAATTGCGGTGCACTTATACGCGCCTTTGGCGTACGTGAAAATCGTTAATTGCTCGAATACTAATTAGCATCGCTTTTATAGATTGGCACTCTGCATTTTAAATAATACGCACCTATCGCAAGTTGCGGTATGCCTAGTGGTTTCAACGTTTCAAGTGTTTAATTACTTGGCGAGTCATTTTCTCTTTTATTAAATTTGATGCGCGAATAAAATTTTAATTTTCAATTCTTTTAGTTGTGCAACGTGAAAAATACATTTTTTAAAGGTCTTTTTTAATATATTTTTTCGTGTGCTCGTAACGTATGTGCAATCGACCGTTAAGGATAAAAAAAGGTTGAAAGGAATAGGCAACAAAAGGGGTTTGGTAGTAATAACGAATTATATTTGCATATAACGGAATTTTCCGAATCACGAACTTGTAAACATTACGACCGTGCGCATGTGTTTCGTTCTTGTGGAATACTTTTAATACTTTGTAGAATGTATTTACGCCCATAGTTAGTATTGCTTCGGTTAATGTATAATGAGCTCAGAAAAGGTGTGCCAGATATCACGAAATTGATTTTTGCATGTAGACAGCATGAAAACAAAGCAACTTTTACAATGGTCTTATTATTACATTAGACAATTCTTCGCTAGCGAAAATCTATTAAAGGTGACAAAAAAATTTACATCGTTAATAAACGTACTGCATTTAGCATTTTGCGCCACTTCCACTTCTAGAACAAAGTAGGTAATTTAAGCAAGATATAAACTTTTAGGTTTGCGCAAAATAAATGTCGGCAATAAATATAACTTATTTAAGGTTTTACGGGGACAGGGCATTGTTCCAACTTGTTCAGAGTTTGTCGCTTTGTTGTCGACGCTTTGGCTCTGATGTACCAGTTGTAAGAGTTCTTGCTCTCGTTGCATTCTCTTAATTTTTTATGAGATAATCAAAATAAAAGATTAACTTTGAATATTTTATCAAGTACTAATGTTTTCAGTGCTTTAATGTGCGTAACAAACCTATAAAATTATTAAGACCACGGATCAGAGGGCAAAGCCTAATCAATATAGCTAACAAATCACGCAATGTTCTTTGGCCCATGGAATTCTGGTGCACTCCAACAGTAGAATCAACCGACAAGTTTAACTAAACCAAACAAGCATCTAACTTTACCAAAGTGGAAGTATTAAAATTTCTACAGGATGTTAAAAATTAATTTCTTTAAATCAATACAAAAGTCGGAATTTGAGAATTATTAAATAATTTTTGAAACTGATTAATGGCAATTTATGTAATTTTGCAACATAAAGTAGGAATATTTGGGCTGAAGTTTTGTACGGTTTCTGAATTTAACTCGCACCGCTACCTAATAAGTGTGCTGGTGTTAGTAAAATTGTTCCGGAGCAAAACTTTCGTAAGGTATAATTGGGTCGTTGCTCTAGGTGCGTTTAACGTTCACGTACTTACACCACAAAACCAGCAAAAGGCTGTAACACACTCCGAAACGAACGAACTGTACAATGTTCTCATAAAAACAACAGTATAAAAGCAAACAAAAAAGTATGTCAATATTTGAGGTTGTACCAAAAATTCCTTTTTTATTCTGCTGGCTTCTTAGTTTATAATAAAATTCTCTTCTACATATAGATATTGATAGTAAGCTCCCAGAAATGAAAAACATGAAAAGGTCATGGATGATTAGCCCCTTGTCTTCCTTATATTTTCAATCGCCCGCACGCATTTACATACAAGTGTGAAAAGTTTCTTGTTGTCTTGTTATCCTGGCGATTCAAGCTATGTAAGAATTGGCATACAACGCAAAAAAGTTGCTATCATGCCCCGTAAGAACGAATAAAGAACCACCAAATTTCTTCAGGTACTTGTATTTTTTACTTTCTTACCTTCATGCGTCTTTTTTTCGCATTTTGCAAACTTCTGCTGCCTGTACCTTGTTACGTATTCGCGCTTTTTTCTTCTTTGTTGTATAAAGTGCTGCAGGCTCAGTTTGTACAGAGTTTGAAACTGAAGCCTTTCGCTATAGATATAAGGCAACAAAAGTAAAGTGTGTCTGGTTGTGTACGCACGCATTTCGTACAAACTCTCAGAGTCTTCGAGTGTTGTAGCTGATGGAAAGGAGAAAATGGAACGAAATGTTGAAAGTTGAAAGCGCGCTAGGATTGCAATAGGCAAGTAGGAAGATGGGGAAATGTAAAAGTACGTATAGGAAGAATAAGAAAAATAAAATTGATGTAGCGTTATGAGAATGCTTCAATTCTTAACCAAGGACCACGAAGCACGACCGAAAACCACAACCATCAACGTGTTATAATTAATTATAATTTTAAATTATCAGACATTTAATATTTATTATTAAGCAATGACTTTTAAAATATGAGATTCCTCCAGTGCCCTAAATAAATTAAGCATTACATGCATCGCTGATTGCTGCACTTTGATGTTGTAAAATGGAGTAAATTAAAATATAAAATAAGGCAAGGAAAACGAGTGGTGCGCGTTCTAAAAACCTACATTAGAAGAAATAATAAAAAGCCTTCGGCGTCAAGCGGGCATGCTTGCTTTCTGGCCGCCAACTTGTGCTCTGCGAAGGTGGAAATGAACCATAAATGGCTTTAGTTCTAGTTTAATTAGCCCCGACGGCATTAAAAAACGTAAGACATGACGTGGCGCGCGCTATAAACTATCGGCGTTTTACTACTAAAGGGACGTTATTATTTTCCAACCGTTCTCGTGGCAGTCCTGCCAGTTTCACTCACACCTTAACCTTTTCGCTGCAATGCTGTTACTTCATTTCTTCATTGACTTTATGCCCACTCAAGAATTCCACTCTGCCATTAAGATTTTCTTATTTTATTTGTGCTTGAGCTTTTTCTCAAATCACTTTGCTCTTTAGACTTAAGACAACATCATTTTAAATATTGAAAGTACCTAAGCTTAATGTTTGCAAAGAATGACTAGGTCACTATTTTAATGGCTGTTAATAAATGATAACAGCTATAGCAAACTGAAATATAATGGCAGAAGTTGTGCCAATGTTGGAGAGTAAAGCCAGACTTTAATAAGAGCTTGAAGGCTTTTTCGTAAATTTCGGCATTATTAATGTCGTGCACCTTCTTTTTAAATCATTGAAACTCCTACTCATACAGTGTAGCTTGCGAAATATTTTATTGCACCCGCTGTGCTCCTTTCACATAATTGCTGGCAATAAATTATAGAATTGCGCGATTCGTTATAGCTGCGCCTTGCACGATTGCCTTACTAGGCTCCTGGTTAGTTAGTCGTTTTTACGCATTGCATTTCTGATATACCAAAAAAAATTAATAAACTTGGGAAGGAAATAAATCATATTTTGTGATTGCACACGCAAGGATTTTTAATTTTTTTAAACAAAATGTTACAACCATGCAATTGAAGGTGATCAGAAAATTTCAGGAAAATGATAAGAATAAGAAAAATTGTAATTGTACTGAAAACAAAATTGAATTGCGCCAGTAACAGCTCTATAAAAGGGTAAGTAACTTTAAGTGGGTATATGAAAAGCAATACAACGACGAATTGAAATGAAAATAAAAAGAGGAAGGAAAACATTGCATTTTGATGCGTTTTATTGCAGTAGTTAGTAACTATTTTGTTCATATTAATATGAAGACTGTTTCTTTTTTACTATTTGATTTTTATTTGGCCGGGAATGCCAGGAATGCTAGGACGCTACCAACTAGTCTATTGGAAAAGTAGAATGGAATAGAGCGTATTTCGGTAGGGAATATAATTCCGGATGATTATCGAATTTGCTCAGGTGTTCACATGCTCTCGGTGGCTTGCTCGGGATTGCAAATCCGACACGGCGCGAAAGCTTCTGTCGGTTGCGAGGCGGTTTGGGGGTGGTGTACGGTTGAGGTGTGCTAGTTATCGATTAGGTTTTCGAAATTTTCAACGCATCCGACACACATTCATTTACGCCGACGTCCAAGAACTAATCCACCAAATGACCTTAGACGATACAAAAATGTCAATTCCGTTGCTTCGTTCCACACCTTTATAAATTTCGCAAATTTTGTTTGCAATAATGGGGAAATTTTATTTTGTGTAATATAATTTGAAACACTTGGTATATTAGGATATAACATGAAAGTGTAGGAGGACAGGTGAAACCGAATTTTCAGTAGTTCATCGAGGTCGTGTCGGGTTCGCTCATTTTTACATCACCCTCGAACAAGCAGCCGCCATGTATGGTAACTTGAAGAACACGTGTGCACTACACCATTACAAATTACAATTTTCGATAGCTAGGTATAAAATTGACCGTGTTTAATAATAATAGGGAGGTTGCAAATGACGGCGTCAAAAGCGGGGCGCGTACACATTTTTGCGCAAGGGTGTAATTTATAAGAGAAAATTAAGAAAATTACCACTCGGCTGCATTCTACATATGTATGTATGAGACTAAAATTGGCACAAATACAAAGTGAAGCAAACAAATCCCTCCTTGCAGAAGCTATGCGGCGACAGCCTGAATCCTGCTTGCGTTCGTCCTTACATAAAGTAAGGGAGGAAAGTATTTAGTTGCTTTCGGCACATGCTTCTTCTACTTCTTAAACGTGCGACATATAAACCTATAGCTTTACACTCGACGAAGAAAATAACAAAATAACAACTTGCGATAATTAAATCATAAATATCGATTTGGTGCGCACACACTTCCTATGCCTCTTTTGCTTCTGAAACAAAATTGCCGACATCAGAAGCATACGCATTGAAACGTCGTCGTACAAGTCTCACACTGTTAACAGCACTCAATTGTATTATGTATACGTATAGTGACGACAAATTGCACCTTTTGAGATTTCTTTGCGGTTTTCTTTAAAGGACGATTAGCCAGTGAAACGTCCGCATGGCACGCGACGTTCTGAATTGCTTGTACACATTGAAATTAAAGATAAGCAACATTTAAATGAAGAATATTGCTTTCTAGTAGTAATTTGATTTCGTATGCATTTTATTGTCCAGTAGCCACTACTTTATTTAATAAAAAATTAAATATAAATTTTAATAGGTATTTTTTGCGGGCATTTTGTTTTTATAAAAAGAACGCTATAAATGTGCGTGGAAAAACTCTGCTGTTTTTTTCTGCAGGTCAAGATTTATTGATCTTGGCCAAACAAGTGGAAATAATTTTCAGTAGCCGGCCGGGTTCACACTAGGCAGGAAATGTCCTATTCGATGGTCGTCCTCGCTGCGCGTCGCTCTTCGGTCTCGCTTTCGAGCTACGCATTCCGAAATGCCAGGAACGTCAACGAAAACAAAATAACGTCGTGTTACCATTGAAAATACTTTCATTCTTTTCATACAAAATGTGTATAAACATATAAACGTAGAAATGTTGCGACAGTTTGATTACAGAATAATGAAAAGCAGAAGACACAAAGGAAGCTACGCGAAAATGCCAGGGTTTTCCATGAAATTAAAAAATTATCATTGCCTTGTTTTTGATGCGCTTTTTCATTCTTTAAGAGTTACTGTTGACTTTGGACTAATACAGCGAAATGTGTGCGCCGGCAAACATTTGCGGCCGATTTTTTACAATTTGACAAATGTCCAGGACTAAGAGAAAGCAAAATGTCGAGGGTCAAATAAGAACCACTTACACCACTTAAGACTCTAATTTCTATGTGTTATCATACGGCAGTTTCGAGAATATACTTGCTGTAATTTTTGGTTTTTTGAGCAAGGACGTGTTGTATAATCGTCCCCACTTCTAGGGACAACAATTTAAAAGTCGTTACCGTGGGATTGCTAGGACACATTAGACGCAACTGCTGGCATCGATCTTCTCAAAAACGAATTATGTTGCCAAGCACTGTGCTGAACACATTTTCTGACGCAACAAAACGATCGTGTGTATCTTTGTTGTATTGCGTTATATGCTATCATCTTCGTTGTGATGTTGCTGGTGGAAATGCTCACTCCTTATACGGACAGCGTCGTGTTATAATACATTTTCTTTCGCATATACTCTGTTATACGTTCATTCGTAGCCTGTAGCTGCGTAATTCGACCATCTTTTCCTACTTTTGCCCCTTTATGATTTGAAGGTTCTGAGAATTTTTTCCTTTCGGTGAATTCTGAATTTGGTTAAAGATGTTGGCAGTTTATATGCTGCCTCAGGCTGTTTTACATTAGTGACAAAATTTCCATGTTTATCTTCTTTCAGTTTTAGAATACGCTCGGATTATATGAAAATGTGTTCCATTTGGAAAATTAGAGGCCATGATATGTTAAGACCACTTCTGGTCATTTTATCCCATTTCCCAATATTGCTTACTAATAAAAGGATGACTCGCAATTCTAATATTTATATCCAACACATACACGTACCTCCACATACTGGCCGATATTGCAGCGCGGCAATGCGGAGTTTTCATGAAGGCACTCGACTAAATGAGAGTTTCAATGCTGGAAGAGTATAGAAATACCAAACGAGCGCACAGAAGTGGGCTCACGTAATGTCCTCTTGCCCTGCTCATATAAACCTCTTCTATATACCCGGGAATCGACTTTCGATATTAGTGCCGCTTCTCCCCATTTTCGTCCTCGTTGCTAAATTGTCTTTCGGCGAAATGAGCACGTTAACGCCGCTTTTAATACCCTGGCGTAAGCTTTGAGCTCTTGCAAATTTTTATTCGATCAGAATTTTACTGTTCTAGTTTTAAAGGAAGCGCAAACTGTTGTTCTTCCTGTTTGAGATTTACGTGTTTAAGAATCTAAAGGAATTGTCCTTTTAACTTGGCAGTATAAGCACAGAAGGTTCTTGCCATTTCTTTTATTTTCATTTCCAAAACACACACAAGGCCACGGCTTGAATTTCGTGTAGGTGGATGTCGGTTCATCGCATTACTGAAACGCACAACGTTTGGAAATTGTTGAAAACAGAAACCAACAAAATGGCACAAAAAGCTAACACGCGTGTGTATTGGATAGCTGATTGAAAGAGCAAAGAACAAACGTACGTCTACCTAGGAGAAAAGGCAAAAAGGCTGCCAAACCAAAAATCGAACTGTACCGAAAAGGCAAAATTACGATACGTTAAAGTCATGAGTAAATTTGCTGGAAGGAAAAGAAAAAAACGGGAAAGCAACAACAAAAGGAAAAATATTTATCGCGTGCGTGTGAAGTGAAACGATTCGTGAGTTGTTCCAGAATTGAAACGTTTTAACTGCTTTCGCACAAGCAGTCAAGGAGCAGTTTGCAAGAACACGTAAAGGTTATGCGGTAATCGGTTGCTGATTCAAAAATCTATCACCTGTCTGCACAATACAAGCTGCACGTTTATGTTGTGTGGAAAAGCGCGTAGCATTCCTTTAACCACTTTTGATTTCCTAAACGTGAACATGGGACGACGTAACAAAATAACAAAACAAACACAAGACAAATTCTGCATGCACACAACAATCGAATTGAAGAAAAATGCCAGGTTGCTTACATCTGACAGGACACGTGCTCTCGAAGTCCTTTGGCCTGTGTTTGCGTTCTTTTATGCTTGCGAGTGCAAATACACACAAATAAGGATATGAGTGCGAAAAGGGCGCCCCAGTAAAATGGCGTAAAAAATTCAATTTGCAACAAAATATTCCACTTTGGCTGAATGTATTGCCCGTCAAAAATCCCAAATCTAATATCCAACAAATTGACGAGAAACGCAAAGGGTACAAGGCGAAGGAAGGCAAGAGCAATGACGCTGGTGCTGGGCTCGAATAAAAAAGAGCACGTTTCCGTATATTTTTTTGCTTCTTTATTCGATAACAAACGCGCTTTACATGGGTACACAAGCAAAACGTTGAGTATGGTGCGCGTTCATCGAGAAAAACCCTTCTAAAAATAAATGCGAAACACAATAAATCGTTTATTCGCACGCACGTACCTCTCGCGTTTGGTTCGAGTTCGAGACGACTAAGCCCCAGAAAAATTATACCAAAGCTAAATGACAGGGATTTGCAATTGGATTGAAATTAGTGATACATTTCTCCACACAAGCAAATATTGCGAGCCTCCAAGTTGGCAATAAATAACTGCAGTTACACTCCTAGTGACGCAATGACACATTTTCCCAATTTTATTGTAATTCGGAACTGATAAAGTGCTAAATTTCAACTTTTCAAATAATGCGAATATAATAATTCTGGATGCAACGTTATGAAATTTATGCCAATGGGCATAATCTATCTATCCATGCCACAATCACTTATAAAAAATGTGTGGAAAAATGAGGGTGCACTGCAACTGGGGCGAGCGTAAATTTTAAATTTATTGCCTTTTAATATAATGAAGATTAAGGCGTCGGATGCATTCCATCCCCTTTTCATATACCGCGCCTTCATGTGCATGCCAGGAGTAAATAAGTTATTGTGAGTTTCGCACTCGTGATGGTTAAAAATGCACTTTCTAATATTCGCTATTTAATTTTGTCCACCTGCACACTTTATCATGTCTGCAGCTTCCTTTACAGAAGTAAGTTCTAAATATCGATTAAGTCGTTTATAAATGGCATTCGTGCGGATATAAAGAGAGTATGTACGTGCCATGCAAATGATGAACGAATAAGAAAATAAGCCACACACGAAGGACCATTAAAAGTGAAATAATGCACTTCCATATCTACATTATCCGCGATGCGTCTCTTTATTGCACAATGCGCTCGGCACACGTTAGTTCCTTCGTTTGCTTCTTCCAACTAGCAACTTCAGTTACGACTTCCTTAGTTCTTCAGCAGCGCAATCCCAATCCAATGCGCTCGAGCAACTCCAACCCAACCAATTCAGCCTGAAACATGCAATTCGAAATGCATTTATTCTTCCTGTGTATTTGCACCAACGCCGTAACCAAACTCGCACATGGGTTTGAGCACGAGTGATATTAATGATGTTTACTACTTTGTACACTTTACACATGGAGAAGATGCTGGCGAGAAGCTATTGTGCTTGAGCAAATTTCCTCGTCGGAACAAATTATAACACTAATTTTGGCGCGATTAAAGTTATAAACGAAAATGTAATTTACTAGACGATTGATTTGAAGAATGCAGTTGTCTGCATTCATACGTGCTGTTGGAGATTGTTGACTGCAAACTTTTCAAGTTATCCTCCGCTTTCTTATCTTGGCGCGCTTTTCAACCTAAGCATGTTTTCTATATGTTCGACGAAATAGTCAGAATAGTCTTCTGGTACTTGTAAATTCAAATGCTCCTGCTGATGCAAGACGAGCCAACTGTCGTAGATCGACATACTCACGCTAGATCCCAAGCACGAGCCTTGCACTTCCTGCATTTCTGCAAGTGCAGCTTTGAAACGATGTCGATGAACATACAGAATGCGAGTAGTGTAAGTACGCTCGTGCATGTAACTAGAAAAGTAGGTTTCGGCATTCCACTCTTCTCTTCTCTTTGGCGTGTTCGTCGAGTAAATTCATTCAAAACGCGCTGCTTGGCATTTCTATATAAATCATTGATATTCTGAGTGCACAACGGCGATCTATGAGGAGGTGGAATTTAAAGATTTATGACTTTTTCGAGATTATATTGCTTTTTCACCAAAGCTTCAACTACTTGCCACTAAGGTAGTGGCTGTGGTTTTGCTTCTATTTCGAACAATTTTTCTGGTTATGCCTAAAATTTAGTCAACCTGAATTGAACGATTTATACGAACAGTCACAAGAGTTGAATAAATATGGCGATCCGTACAATAAACGCGGTAATTTGACACCCAAACAAAACCTGAATACCAAATCGAAATGTCACAATTTCCTTCGTGATATTCAAGCTGGAGTTCTGTTGATTGTTGACCCATTTTCCTAACCAAAACGGACGGGCCGATATCAATATAATCGCAACGATATTTAAGCCATCTCGTTCGGAAAACATAGGTTTGGAAATGGGACTTGGAGTGAACCGCACGGGAGTGTGCTTATCTGGCGATCGTTTTTAAATTTGCTTCGGCATCAGTGTTATGTCCTTGTTCGATGGTGCTTCCAATTCTGGTCGATGATGCGTCTAACAGTACTTTCGATAAAGCGCAAATCGACAACTGTCTTATATACAAAGTGTCTAAATTGTTGAGTTTGAATTCAAATTATACAAAATTATAAAAAATAAATTTGAACAAAGTTTTCAAAGTTATTGATTTTTCTTGGAGGCTTTAACTTTTTGCACGAAGTCAGTAGGTGAAGCATGAAAAGAGAGTTTATATTGCCAGAGAGACGGGATTTGCAGTAGATGCAGACGTCGTCCTTGTAGAGCAGTTATCTGTGTCGGAGGACTCGAGGCAATCCTGAGTTTCGTACAGCGTGGAACGCCGGAGTCGATTCCCATTTTGTTTTTGGTGGCAGCTGTCAAGATCCATGTCCGGTCCATTATCGGGAGGACATTTTGCCGCGCACCCGACAATTGGATTGCTCCACGTCCAATTAAAGATTATGAAGCTTTTTTAAATCGTCGCTCATTTGCGCTGCCTTATCTCTATCCTCATATCTATATCTTCCATTTCACGTCGAAATTACGAGATTAGAACGAGATTAGCCGTTGCGAAATGTGAAAACGTTTTATTTCTTTTCAATTTCAATCAAAACTTTTCCGTTTGCAAGAATCCCAGAGATGGAAAACTTAATAATTCCATACACGCGCCAGAGTTTGTCATAAAATTTGGCACTGAATTTTTCATCTTGATTAACATTTATAAATATCAGGATGATACTGATGAAGGTATTGTTATAGCTTGCAAAATTAATGAAGAAAATTTTTGGGTACATTTTAAGCGAAATTATTGAAACTTTTCGCCACTTGCCTTGTGTACATTTGCCGAGACTGGTTGGTCTTAGACATTGTTTAAAAAGTATCCCGGAAGTCATGGCGCGGCATGGCCAAGTTGGTGGTGGACCCAACGACTTATTAAATATTAAGTCTTTCAATTTGAGAAACTTTTTAAGTTTATACGGAAAGCCTATTAAATTATGCAAAACGCGTGTGGGTGTTCCAAACAAAAAGGGTTTCAACGTCCGACGCCGACGTCAGTCCGGTTCGATTCTACGTAAATTGGATATCAAGGAAACTAACAGCGAACGAACTTAAATCTATTACAAACTTTAATACACTGTTGGACGATAATTCGCATTAATTTTTTACACTTTCTTAATTATTGACCTTTTCCCATAACCAAAAATTGTACGTAATCAGAACAAAATAAAATAATGTACGAACAGATTAGGTATTATTTACGGAAATCTAGTTAAAAATGGAATTGCGTTTAGAAAACTCCGTTATAAACCTTTAGTAATCAGACTGAATGTAATTAATTTGTCTATAGTACAGCGCGGTGCAGTGAAAATGCCACCAATCGCGCGAGTACTTTCATTAAATTGCACTTCCGTAGAATGCCGTTCAAGCCTTCCGTTTTCAATTCCTATATTTCTATCCGCTTTCCGCATATGTAGTACACTGGGCTCCATTTACAATATATAGATTTGTGTTACTTCCTACGTTCTACAATATACATTAAGGCCTAGCCTTGCTTGCCGGAGAAACCAACCTATAGTCTAGTCTAGCGTGTTCGGTGCGTGCACAGATTAAATTTCCCAATTACATATTAATTTCGTTGTTATAGTAACGAAGCGAACAATCTATATACTTCCGCTTTTGTTCTTGTTGGCGAGTTAGAGTTTAAACTCTTGGAAGCTCTTACATATAACGATGTATACGATGTCCATATTTGAATTTACACCAGTTTGTTCTCTTTGGACAAAAAATAATTTCGGTTAAAAAACAACTTTTTTGTTAAAATTGATCAATGGTAATTTCAAATTTATTTCTTGGAAAAATTTATAGCCACATCAAATTAGCCAATCTCTTAACCACGTTGACTTTTGTTATTCGTCTTTATCCTTCTGAGGTTTTCCTGAATCGTAATGTGAAGCAGGTCTTTTTCCTTCTATTTACATTATAAATACTTCGAAGGTGAAATCAAGAAAGTGGCGCATCAGCCGCACAGATCTAGGTAGACAAGGAGCGCTTGGTTTATTCTACATGAGTATAACTTGCCTTGTTACGTTAGCGAAGGCGCCGGGCAAGTACGGGAATTGATCTGCGGTGCCGATATCCGATTCAATTATTAATCGCCCGCCTCCCGTTTTATCGTATTTGATACCCCCAACCCTGGCTGGGAGCAAGCAGCGGCGTTACAGTGGAAAATGATATGGAAAACCATTTCTCTTACTTCTCCTAATATTTTCAATGCGCGCACTTGAGAAAAAAGACCGCGTTGCTTTCTACGAAACGAGGGAGGCGACGGTGGTCGTACCGCTTTTCCAATACAAACTTTACTGTTTATTTATGTAAATTTCCAACCCCTCAAATCATTGGGAAATTTATTTAATCGAGATTGAACGCCTCGTGCTCCTGTGTAAGTGAAATGGTGCGTGCATGTGTGCGTTCGTTGGTTTCCTTCGATTTTTTTCCTTCCGATCTATACACGTGACTATACTTTACAAGCACGCGCGCGAATCGTTCGACATTTTAACATTTATTTCAGGAGGAGTTTTACCGAAAGGTTTTCCGACTCAAAAACAACGCTAGCCACTAATGCCGGTAGTTTTTTACAGTATACACATGTGCGCTCATAAAATTTGTTTTCTAATTTCAATAGGTTCTTGAGCGATTTATATGGAAATTTTTTGAAACACGTTTTGAGTGTATATTGGGACAAAATGAGCAATTTCCGTTGTTGTACACAATCAATATTCGTTATGACATTGTGCGGATGTTAACAACGCGCCATAGTAATCAATCGATCGATCTTAAAACAATTATCGAGTGTAAATTTGATTGGAAACTTGGGGAACGTTGATTGTTGTTGGTAGTTCACAGAATTGTGCTCGGCAGTTCGGCCTTGTCGATTGTGAGTTTCTCACTTGAAGTATGGTAACATACATGAAAGGGGAGCACAAGTACCCCAACTAGCGAGTTTAGTAACCCTTGGCTGGTTTGAACTAACTACCGATGTCTAAAAGTTTAAATCGAAACTGTTATGTAACTTGCAACTTGATTAGCACAAATCGAACTATTAATTTATGTTCGTTCATGCGGAAGTAAACGAACTAAACTAACACATTTTTAAAAATATATTATTTAATAGTTAAATCTATATTATATGTATGTGTTGATTGGTCAAATTTAATTAATTATCTCAATTATTTCTTCGGGTTGCTTGCATTAGGCACGTGCAAATGTAATATTTGTCAGGTATTAGGATTATGCAATCGACAAATAAAGCTGCAATCTGCACGTGTGGTCATACTGAGCAGATTTCAAACATGCATCTAAACCCCACAACGTTGACCCGTACTAGTGTTTTGATTAAATTAATTAGCAATATGGTGAATTTGCTTATAAACTCATATTGCCTTCAGCAGCCCTGTTCTTCAACCATCGCAATACTAATACTGTTCGTCTAGGTCATATTGTTGTATAGTCTGCGGTATTCTGTTTTCGTGTATAGCCAAAGATATTATTAGACTGTCAACAAATATTCAAATTGTGCAGATATGAGTTGAGATTCGCATCGGCATCGACATTCGCCCCATCGCTATTGAAATTGCTAGGCTTGGTCATCTGCTACAATTATACTGAACGTAATCTCATTACTAGACCTACGATCATATTGCCCATTGCGTAATCATGAAGAGGACGACACGTCATAAATATAGACATATGTTTA
>JARJDT010022266.1:0-12097 GCA_030264655.1 Leptusa sp. GC000079 | reverse complement strand
ATTTCCAGACTAATGAATTAAATTAACCTAGAATAAAATTACTTGAATGCATTTCAAGCATTATATTTTGTTTGTGTGTAGCGCATATTTTATTTGGTTCTGTGGATTTGAAGTGTTATTTTATTCACTTAATGTTGATAGATAACATCAAGTTATAACTGTGTGAAGGAAGTGACAATACCAATGAGCCGCAAGTAAAAAAACTGAAACAATTAAAATTAAAAATGTTAATGCGCGTTAGCTATTAGCCATGCGTATTAACAATTTATTTATTGTTACGCATTCTGAAAGCTTGACCGTTCTTGAAAAACTCTCGTAAACTTCTTGGTTTGTTTATTATTGTGAGTTGCAAGGTCGAATGCCATAATGCCATGGATCAACGATAATCAAGATTGCGCTACCGGCAACCGATCATAAATATAACATATTAGCAGATTAATATTTAAAACTCATTGTTAATAGGCAATAATTAGTTGAGTACTCGGTATTTATTCCTCATGCATCAAGATACTAATTGAAATAGCTTTTGTCAGTCGGACGAGAGTTTATCGTAGGTTGAGGTTGGTTGCTTGGCATGAATGCAGAAACGCAGATTACCTGTCAGCAATGCAACTAAAAGGTTAATTATGTTATTGCAGTTTAATTGAATTAATTTGTTCAACTTGCGGTTTTGTTTCGTATTTTGCCAGCTATTATTAGATAACTATTTTGGATTTTGGAATATTCTTGAATGAAAAACTGCATTTGTCACTTTTGTGTCCGTGTTTACACGCCTATACAAAGGTCGAATTGCACAATGTAATCTTAAGAAAAAATCAAATAAGCAATAAATGCCTACTCTACTGTTTACTGACGTACTTACATTATCACCGTTTAAATAAGGCAAGAGTGATATTAATAAAGATAATTTAATATAATATGCAAATTGCCTTTTATTGTGCGGTTGTAATAATGAAATTCCACAGTTGTTACTTTTCTATTTCAAGCCACTCATATTATCAGATTGTATTGCAGTAAACACTGACAATATCTGAATGAAATTTGCATTTGATTATTTTCATTAAACATTATTACAAGCAAATTAGAGGATTATGCGATTTGCAAACTTTATTAATACATATGAAGTGGATGATTTATCAGCTGTATATTTCGCACCGTATGCAGCTACCTATGGCATTTAGCACTAGCACAAGAATGTCAGAAGGTGATCAAAGTGTGAGGCAAATACAAAAGTACAATTGATAGAAAATTGAAAAAGGAAATGAATGAAAATAAATACCTACGTAACGTATTATTGAACGAATGACCTAGCAATATTTGGATTCTTGTTATTTATTATCAACTACAATACTTTGTAGTTTCGATTAAATTGTAGAACAGAAAGCGAAACCTGCAAATTGCAACAAGAAATTCGAGAAATTCTTGTGTCAAATAGAAGCAATTCCATAGAGTTTTATGAATATGAGCAATACAAGCCTCTAATATAATTAAATTCATGAGTTAAATTAAGTTTTAATCTAAAATAGTTGCTGCTGTGCGGTATTCGTTAAAGATTTGTACTGTTAATTAAATTTCTATTCGATTTTAATCAATTTTATTGCTAATCGCATTGAATTTAAATTTAGTTTGATTACAGTATGGCTAATAACAATAAATCAAAATGGAAACGTAATATGTTTCGACCTTTTGATGTGTTATTTCTACACTGCATACAAAATTTGAATTATTTTCACTTACAGGCAACTTGCAACAACTTTGAGTTGAAATGCACATTGTTATATAAATTATAGTTACATGTAGCTTTTCGATGAATAACGTAAATTGAAGTGCTTGGAAATGATCGAAGAAATGCAAGCTTGTCGAGCTTCAGCGTTGCTATTATGAAATTGCGGCAATTATCAACAGAGCTGTCATTTATGAAAAATGTTCTTTTGAATAATATGTTATAATATTGAATAACGCAGTTCGTTGTTAAAATCATTTTATGTGAAATTTAAAATGTGCTAAACTAAATTTAGTTTTATATTTGAATTTAAATATGTTGAATTTAATTCTACTAAATGAATATTTGATGACATTAAATAATTAATATACGCATTTTCTATTTTCATATTAACGTAATGTATTTTGATTTACTATACATTGATTGATTGATTCACATTTGATATTGCCGTAGGAAAATTTTCAATTTGTTATAGTTTTCAATGTCTAATGGGGAAAATGCATTTCAATATGGATTATAAGTGAGGCCGCAATAATCATAATTTACATCGCTTTAATGTTGGCTACTTTAGTCTTGAGTTTCAGTTATTTTCAATTTAATATTGGCTTCTATTCGGTTTGAATGGCGCATGGAAACATGCCAGCATGTGACAGATTTGACTAAACACTTTAATTCGCTCCTAAACGAAATGCATCGCATTCGATTTGGAATCGATATTAATTGCGAATTTATAAATGAATGATCATGTCTGCATGTTATTCATTTAGATGCTGTTGTGCGCATTAGTTTCACAGTTCGCCAGCTAATAATTCAAATCAACTTAACTAAGTGGACAATTTATACATATGAATCACATGTATCGTTCGCACACGCTTATTGAACAATGTTGATATATGGCTGTGCAGGTTGAGAATGCGCGGGAAAGAAGAGTATGAGGCGTGCGGAATGCAGATGCACGGCATGGATTTAAATGTCAACGTAATTTTATTAACGAAATGGGCATAATTCAGCATACGTATTCGCATTCATTGAACTACTCGTATACTGAATGAAACAACAATTTTCAACGCCTAACTTTCTTCTATCAGATTAATTCGAACACTATTTTTTTGTTGACTTAGTTTAAATGCGTATAAATTTGATAAATTCAGTAATACATTTTTGAAGGACAATTTTCATGATGGGAATATCCTGTAAGGACCTAACGTATGTCATACAAGTTGATAATCAACGATTCGTAAATGTGTCAACATTGAAATAGGTGTATCGCAATGACGAAGTACGCAACGTACGTAAAATATAAATCATAGAAACGTATCGGGCGAAATTGACATCATTGGCAACAGTACCATCAAGATTGATTACGAAATTTATTAGCCATTTTTATGATTTGTAAAATTTATTAGCATGTATTCAGATAGGCGGCAACGGGCGGCAAGCTTTTAAGCACCTTTTGAGGATCTCGTAAATTTTAAGTTCACACTTCAAATCGCGTATGCCCAGCATATATGCCAAATTTGACATAGTGATTTGAAATTTGTCAAGCATTGGAAATTTAATACTCGCAATAATTTTGTTTGAAAGTGACGTAGAGGGTAGAGGAAGAAAATGCCAATTTTTAAAAGCTGCTTCGGTTCATTACGCGACATCTTCACCACCGATAAGAAGTCGCCGCAGATGTATTATTGGGGCACCACCTCCCCGGTCACATCGCATTCAGGACCAGAGATGCGAGGACAATCTCATCCACAAAACTTTAACGAATCGAAGTTTGGCAGACGATGTTAATAAATCAATAAATTTCTTTCTCAAATTTATATAAGTTTACGAACACTGTAAAATGTTGGTAATTTCAAAGGACTTCAAGGACACTTTTAAAATGTTAATTAAAATGTAATTTGTAAACGGCACTTTCAAATAAACTTTTCCTGACATAGGTTGCGTTTTTTTTACTCGGTGAGTATCGTTTGCTCTTAGTCTCAGGATAATATTGAGTTAATTGATTTAAATAAATAGAATTAAACAAAAATTTGCACGTTTACAGCAGTTAGGAAGAGGGCGATTTAATAAATAAAACAGTTGTATGGCGTATATTTAATTTTTCGTTTGTACAAATTTTCATTTTGCTTGCGTAGATATGCATAGCCCGTGTTGACGTTCATCTTGCGTTTCTTATGTAAATTCAACCCTCGAGGCGTTCAATGTCTACTTCTTGCATTTGGCATAAAATACGTATACAATTACACGTACCGACAAAACTGACTCTTGTTTATAAATACACGAATGTAGCACATCACTTATTCATGACTAATGTTCAATGTTACTTTTGCTTCTTTGATATCTATGTATACCTACCACAAGTGCTAACATGCTGTATTTTAATCGAGATTTCAAATTGAAAAATTGAAATTTACTCAAACTTCTACAATGTTTAGCGTGGAAATTCTTACCATGCCAACTTTTCGAATGCGCGCGTGTGCGATTTTTATTTTTAAATCCGAATGCGTATTCACATTTTTCAATAGAATAACTCTACGAAAGTGTGGAACTATGTTATCTTTAAAAGCGAGTATTAAAATAATTATCATAACCATGCATCAGGAAAAATGTTTAAAATGCTTTCGAATTCGACACACAATCTGACAATTATTGTTAATAATTAAATACTGATTCCTACAGTGTACGTATGTTCGTTTGAAACGCGTCACGAACAATTATTTCCGATAGATTTACTTGATTTACCCATAGAATTTTATGTATTAATTACCCACGGTACAACCATACACGCTGCATGCACATGTTTCTCGTTGTACAATAACGTTAATAATTCCCTAGATGTACCTGTCACAAAATAAATAAATGCACATTCACTTGTGCTACATTTCATTTCATTTTTATGCTTTATGTAGTTTACATTTGGAATTAACACCGGTATTCTAACGTTGGAAATTGCTTAATTTAATTATTTTGTTACAGGTGAGTGGGCGAATCATCAAGTCATGTCATATGGCAAACACATTCCCGGAGATATTCATTTCTGGCCGGCTAGACGAGATGAAATAATCAAATGTGGAAAACGACTAGACAATTTCATCAATAAAGCAATACGTTTCGAGTTTCGAGTTGTGAGATAAATTTACTCATATATTTTATCGCGTTGTCCTTATGCTACATTATTTGCCGAAAGCGGCTGATAACGAACAATTTTCTAATCGTTGCGATTATCTCAAGGTCGTCCGATCGTTTTTGCCACCAAACGAACCACAAATTGTCAAATTAAAATTATCAAAAATTCAAAATACTACACAATTTATACAATGTTAGCCTTGTTTATTAATTGTTTTTAATTTTTAAGCAACATTACTAAATGATATCTATTTACAATATAATTTATTGTTTCTTGCTATACTTTCTGATTGTGCAACATTGAATCGACTGCAACTTGCACCCAACTTTAAACAATAACAATTTTTTTGGCTTGCTCCTTGCTGTATCAAGCAATCAAATCATCGAGCATCATCGAGTAGGTTTTGGATGAGCTTAATTTCGAGTGGTTTTTATGTTTCCAAAGCCAACTCGAAATGGTGTTTTTTGTGATCGCTTGATATTAGTATAAATGGACGTTTTAAAAATGCATTCGGCGATGATGATGTGTGTCCGCGGCGCGACCCAGCCGAAACGCAAAACAATTTTACGGTGTCC
This sequence comes from Leptusa sp. GC000079, assembly GCA_030264655.1. Classification (NCBI taxonomy): domain Eukaryota; kingdom Metazoa; phylum Arthropoda; class Insecta; order Coleoptera; family Staphylinidae; genus Leptusa; species Leptusa sp. GC000079. The sequence goes on along the minus strand of JARJDT010022266.1, from coordinate 6,672 downwards.
ATGAACTTGTACGCCGCGCAATAAACGAAAGTCAGACAGGCGCAAATAAAATTATTCAACATAGCAATAGCTCGACCCAATCAAATGTTGATGTTGCAAGTTCAAGTGATTTTTTTGTGTGTCAAACAATCGGAACAATGAAAAAAGTAAAGTACGTTATCGCCAAAAAGCATAGCGAACTTTGTCATTGTTGTTGATTATGCGCGCCTACGCGACAAGTCGCGCTAAGCAGCAGCGCAATCAGCAAGTCGTAGTAATGGCAAAATAAAATGCGACGAGGCGAGTCCGGTGCGCGAATTTTTCGCTTGTCCTAGGTCACGAATTCTGCCTGCATCGGAGCACACATACGCCGAAAACACGGTCTAGTCGTCCGCGCTTGACTAGTATAAAAAGGGTAAAAATAAACCAAACAAATTCAACCTTGAATGAAAGTGACCGACGTCGTCGTCTGCCTCTGCGGTTCCGAAACTTATTGCAAACTTGCTGCAGGACGAGGCTCCGAAAAGGTGCGATTTTTTAGAACTTGGACTCGAATCGCGTTTACCAAATGGCTCATGCGTTTTTCAAGCGAATTTCGAGAGGCATGTGGGTGATACGTGAACCTAACTCAACAATCTACTTTTTTTTGCTTTATTTAAGAGCTTAAAATTGCATTGTTTGGATTCACAAGACGAGACGTAATATCTATAATCCTACCTGATATTAACATACTACTTTAACTAATTCCGAACGTTTCAAGCTTCGTTCATTATGCACGCTAATTATGCAGGAAGGTTGAATTATTTCGGTAGATTAGTACCAACGATAAGCACATTTAACTACTTTGCTTGAATATTATGAATTAGACAATAACGTAACAACGTTATGAAACAAGTCTACATTTTTTTTTTAAATAAAGTTTTAAGTATCACAAAAATAGTCCTGGATTCGAATTCTGACGATATTTTGCATTAGTGTTATAATGGTACATTCTGAGTCTGTGGCTGAGATAAAGATAATGTGACAAAACCAATATTTAGTAATCAGACAAAGCAATAAATGTCTCGTTTATGTTTGGTTGTAGACATCCCGTCTGATGAAATTTCACGCTACGAAATCGACGTCTCCTTAATTGGAATTGCCACGATAAAAAATATTCCATTAACATGAGCAATTAAACGTATTGTCCATTATTGTTCGAAATTTATTTAAATTTAGTAATCACCTTTGAATGTGATGGCGAGTGGCGACAAATCCAATTGAATTCGCAATTTAACAATATGTGACTTTCGTTTGACTTCGCTTCATGACGTGATTTATAAGCATACATTAGTCATTTAATAAAAAAAAATGTAGAGGAGGCATTAGTTGCTCGGATGGCATGTAATTATCGTATTGTACAAATTGTGCACGCCAGTGTCAAGGTTATCCGAAAAGTCTCGCGTCGATTGTTTCGATTTTTACGTCTCGCATTAAACCGAGAACAATGCGGGCCCAAAATGAGTAAATGTTAATGAGTGAGTTGCACGGTCAGACTCCGCTAATAGAATCAGGAATCAGCACAATCAAAAAATCAAGCAATTTGGTGCGAAGTGCAAACCGGCTGCGCTGATGCGATGATCGTTAGGGGGACGGTCGACCCGGACCTATCCTTTGATTGCTTAGCATATAAGTGTCGATTCGCATCGGTATTTATAAATTTTGGCTCGTATGTGTATGCAGTCTGTAAATTTAGCGTTTGTTTAACCTTGACCATTTCCAAATATTATTACGTTCGACGACGAACGCCGACGACCGACGTGAGCGAGCGGTCGACTCGTTTTTCGCATCTTATAAAGTCACGACGTAGTTGTTCACTTTGCAAGTGCAAACTGATGCTAATTCGACTTTCAAAAAATTCGCTTCAAAGAAAAATATACGCATTAATTTCCGAAATGTAATCTTTTTGTAGCCTATTAATATTAATCGTTGAGATTTTTCGCGAAGAAAATTGCAATAAGAAGCAAATTAATGAAAAGCTCGGAACTGAAATAAATTGTCTCTTTGTCGTGAACGCGTCGTCAATTCATTAATTAATCGCCGAGTTCCTGATGGTTTGCGCGTTTTTTCCATTGAATAATTTGCCAGCAATTCATAAATTAACAATAGAAAATTTGCCATGTAATAACAATAATGTCGAGTCGAGGGTTGCAAGAAGAAGGAAAGCGTGCGAGATATTGTATCTAACGGGTCGGCGAGTCGGCGTTGAAGTGGCTTGGAATGAAGCGAAAGAAAGGAAAATTGATTCCCATCATTCTTTCCTGCCTTGCTGCTGGTTCCTCATCACTGTACACCATCATCTTATTGTAATTTACACCTAGGACCGCTGAAGGAAAGCGGGAAATAATAGTAAAGCGCTTTTCATTTTTTCTTATTCTTGCACGCGCCGCTTGTACTTCTTCATCGCTGGCATTTCTTACTCTTTCACTTTGGCAATGCTCGCCCTTTTGATGCCCGAAAATAATTAATAACTTGGCTGAAGAGTGTGCAGCCCCCATCGTCCTAATCGATCTTCGCACAATCGGCTGCGGTGATTAATGACGGACAGGACGCAGTGCTTCTTACAATCTGCCACAAGGAGCACTACTATCCTTGACGCCGACCAAAAAATGAAAAAGTGATGAAAAGTGGATGGGAAGCCGGCTGAGACTCGCTGGGAGCGAGTGAACAAAGGCAAACAACTTGCAGAAAAACTCTTAAGGACATTTTTATATTTTAATCCAAGCATAGAAATTACAATAAAATGTAACATTCAATTTACATAAACGTGTGACGACTTCACTGACCACTCATGCTTAAACTAATCCGAGCAACGTGGGCAGCGTAGCAATTGACATGTTTCGAAATTTTGTCAATGTACGCAGTAGTTGCAGGAATCGTGATGAGATTACAGGACGATTAATATGATCCTTCTCCTTGACGTAGGTCACGCACGAACCGACCGACCTTGAACCACCTGCGCGCAACAACTGCTGCAATATTTTCGTCGTCGACGGCAGCAGCTAGAAAAGTAGCGAAATACATTTGCAAAACACAACAAATAATGAGTCCATGTTTACTGACGAAACGTGTTTGTGTAGCGCGCTTTTCTTTTGAATGGTTTTATTGCTTGTTTTGTCTTGCGCTGCGATTACCTTATGCTATGTTGTAACTTGGCTCGTTACGAGTTTCCAATGTAGACGATTTACGTAACTCTAGAACAAACCCTACCAATTTATAAGTACGTGGAAATTCTAATTATTGATATTTTATACTAGGTATATTTTTAGTTTCGCTTATAATTCATTATTGTCAAGTAATTAATGCTTATCGTTGTGGAATTAATGATAGTCTTGCGATAATTGTTAACATTATCCATTGATATTACTACTTTCTTCTAATTGCGTAAATAATTTATTATCTCCTTCTAGTGCTTCTTCTTTTTATGATGACGTTAGGAATCTACTTACATATTATGAAGTCGTTGTATAATTTTGTAATTTAATTGAAATTGCTATGCTCTACTCATTTTTTATATTTTATTAAAGGTAAAAGAACGGAAAATTCCTAAGCAAAGTAGAATACAAAGACGTGATACGAATAATAAATTATGTCAAGTTGCTGTTTAAGCGCAATTCTTGCAACAATTTAACCGCACAAATATTGCACAAATTGTTGCCTCAAATAAAACTATAACAATAACGAATGAAAATGCGTTCGAGATTGTAAAATGATTTATTCAGTTATTCACTTATGCGTTTATAGTAGCGAGTATAGCAGCAAGTGAAGAAGAATCCTCTGACATGCCATTGGAATCCAGCATAATTCACGCGCGCACACCATTTGTACTTGACGGCTGTGAGTAGCTACAACGCACGTCTTTTGTAGACTTTGGCATTGAACAACTAGCGTGGCGTCTATAAAGTGTGGTAATATGCCTGCCATCGTGCGAATCATGCGATGCTATTAGGAGGACGAAGAAGGCGGAGATGCGATATGAACATGACGAGTTGATGTGGTTTATAACGGCGGTGCACGCTTATAAATGCGAGTTATACAGAGTTACACAATCGTCGCCGCACTTTGCCTTCCGTCGTTGCCTTCAAACGTGGCGCGTTCTGATATGTTAATAATGTTAATATATCCAGCAGCATCCAAGGTGTTGGTGTCGACCATGCGGATCATACCAGAAGATTATTAGCTTGACTTAATCTTGTGCTTCAGGCTCGGGCTCAACTTGAACTTTGCTTAAACCAAGCGCAGCATCCTAGATGATAAGTCGCCAAGCATCCTCTCGTAATGTCTTCAAAGCCACTGCTTTTTACTTTTTTTCTTATTCGCTTTGTGTCCACAGAGTGTCTCAAGACTTAAGATGTTTTAAATATTTAAAATAATTGAAACACTCTGTATTAGAGGAAAATCAAAACTGCTGTTGATATTGCGATGAAGGCAGGAAACATTGTAATGAGTGTGAAGCGATGAGTGGAACGATTAAACCCGCAGAGATTATGTAGGATATGTCAAGAAGGCAACGTGTCTTTGGCATGCATAATTTATGACAAATGATTAACACACTTTGAGGGTACGGGCATTTCTTGGCTCCTTCTGCAACTTACAAGTTGTGATTATTAATAACAATGGTTTTAATACTAAGCAATTGCATTCACGTTTCATGTTGTAAGCATCAAAAATGCGTGAGCGTGGATTTACGATCACTGCTCACTAACTAAAACTGATATCAGTTTTGCTTTGTGTGCTTATTTGAATTTTTAAAATTGAGTTCTTGGATTGGCATAATACGACCTTAACCTGGTTTGTCTACTTTTAGTAAAACACCTTTGTTCACGCAAATTATGAACTATTTAAAAATTAATAATCGCGTTTACAAAGAAAAGAAGTGGAGGAAAGTGCGAGATCCAAATCGTAAGTGATATGGACCATTGGTTTTTTTTCGGGTGCGGGTTTATGGCTTCAAAGGGGTTGCTTCGTCTACGCTGTATAAGACGGCAATAAAAACGCCCGGCGCCTTCGCGACTTTCGTGCCGAGTTTTTCACCAATGCGGTGTGCTGCTGGTAGTCATTCACCGTCGTGGCAGTCACTACAATCACCGTTAAAGGCGCCAGGCGGACAGCGAAACGTCGTTCACGTTTCTACGTTTCTATTCTTGCCTCGCTTTCCACCGAACATGGTCCCGGATTAATGGATCATTCTTTTTCGTAACACACATTTTGCCATGTCTTTAGCAGTGGAGCGTAACGACCCAAAAGTTTTTCACCTTCGCGATCGGTGACACGACGATGCCGTTTTATCTACACTTCTTTATTGAAATCGACATAGTTCACAGTCGGAATTTTCTTTATCTACGTATGTGTGTTGGTTGCTGGTTAACAAATAAATTTTTAATCAAGTCGAAACATGTTTGTTTATTGCTGCCTTCAAAGTGTGCTGAAAGTAGGAAGGAAGTGGTTGATTTTGCGGTTGCTCAAAAGATACGAATTTTTGAATATCATTTAGCTTGTTCTATTGTTTGCTGCGGTTTTACAACTCGATACTTTATCTATCTCTAGATATGATAGGGGATACTACAGACAACATTAACAAGTAGCGCCTGGTATATTTACCACATGCAATACTTGATGATTTTTATGAATTAATATGGCGACTCTTTATCAATAATTAATGAACAGTTAATTTATTAATATCCTGCTACTCATTTATCATTATTGTCGGTTTCTACGATGTGTAGATTACCATCAAATAAGGCTAATTATCAAACCGACAGGAAAACTTGTAACAAGAAAAATTCAACTACATAATATTATAGAGTTGCTTAACAAAATTGCCTAAATAATGAAGTTATAATGTTGAAAAAATTAGGTTGTTGGTAACATTGCATTTGTCGATTATCGGCGATATCAATTATCTAATATTTATTAGTAAAGTAGACAAGTGAAAATGAGGGAAATATAAAAATTAATAAACTATAATACTATAGAAACAGTTTATTGTTCTTTTAATTTTGTATTAATTTGAGTAATTTTGGCATTAATGCAAAATATCAATGCTCATTAAACCGAACTCATTAGTTCCATCAGGGCGTATTTTTTCAAATTTCAATCCGGCCCGGTCATTATGACAATTACATATTACATACGCTTTTAATTATAATTTTGTTCGATTATTTCTGAAATTAGGTTTGTTACATTCATTTGCTTGTATTTTATGCAAACTTTTTATACTATTAATTGTGCTATTAATTTGGTAATTATTTATAATTGGACAATTTATCAGTTTTATAAAATAAATGAATATTAAGCCAATTGAAAATATTTCAAGTAGATTCAGTTTGGGATTTTGTCCATGGAATTTTTTGAATGATTTGGCAATTCCTCCAAAATCCAAATTCCATTTGTAGTTAATTTATTACTTCTGCTTAGTTAGGTTCGAAATTTGAAATGTCGAAAAGGCGACACTTTCATTTGAATATATTAACGCATAGGCGCCAAGTTCGGTGAGCAGGCAGCAAAGCAGTGAAAGTTTTATTCAACTAGATTTGAAATAAAATAACTACGACGCAAGTGACTTTAGGAAAGCAATTATTACAAAGTGATTAAAACAATTTTGAGTTTTCATTTGATGATTAATAAAATGCGCCCAGCGAAACTTGATTTTAT
>JARJDT010022250.1:0-10043 GCA_030264655.1 Leptusa sp. GC000079 | reverse complement strand
AATTAATTAATTAATTATTTATGATCTTGTACGAATAAATATGTACGTTTTGAATGTTTTGATTTAATCACTTTAAACATCTGCATTGCGTTGAAAAAATCTCAATCATGAACGGAGTTTATCTGCTATACCCTATTCTCCTATCTGCGTCGTCTCGACGTGGAAAATTGAATGTGGCGCTCTGGTAAAATCTACATTCTTGCGGCGCCGAAGCTTTCACATTACAGATTATAGTCATTTACGTGATGCGTGCTCATGTGCGCTTCCAAACTGTTTCATAGTCCTTGAGTTACTTAATAATTTTATCTTTTTGTATCTTAAAAGCGCTCACTCATAAGTTTTGTTTTCCATCACCATCAGTTAGTCGCAATAAAAATACATTGTTAAATATTTAAACAAATTGCTAACTTTTGTGAGAATATTTTTGCAATATATGATGCACAGCGTAGTGTTGTTTTTGAAAACATTGGATTTTTGGGCTTTGGCGCGTGAAATGCTAAATGAAATTCATGCAACATATTATAAAATTAATAAAGCAATATTTATGATAGCAATTTTTGGCGCGGCGCAGCATTTCACACCGGCATAGCCGGGCGGAAAGCGGCGTTCGTTCGTATGAACGTATTTCAGGCGTTTATTCTAGATTAAAACAGTTTATTTTAGATATTTATAATGGGAACGCGGCTTACAATGCAGATCAGTTGTCGGCGAACGGTGGCGAAATAATAAAAATACAAAATGTGACGTTGGGGCGAATTTATTGTTTTAATAATGGTAAATAAAGCAGCAAGCAGATCGGAGCACGATACAGCCGTTTCGCCCCATAACCAGCGCACTGTATATGCGAGCGATTACATACAGTCTTCGGTTCATTCATTTTTCTCTCCACAGCATCGTTGCCGTTGCATCTCACTTACAAACTTCCAAAACGCATAAATTTGAACAAAAAAATCCGCTAAACTCAAAATTCTAACGAAATTCAGTTTATGACACTTAAAACTGAGAAAATTAAACTCAATTTATAATTTGTGTAAACTCAAAGTAACATCAAATGCAATTTGTAAGTTTAAATTAATTTAGTTGACATTTTCTGAAAATTTAAACGCGCAACTAATGCGCAAGAAAGTAGTAGTTGCCCGGCGCCTTCACAATCCGCATGCACTCAAATATGCACAGATATAGCCAAACATGATACACATAGTGGTTGGCTTTGATAGTATATGGATATGAAACGAATATACGTCATATTAAATATTCATTAAATTTGGTTGGTTGGCAAGAAGAACCTTGAAATGCACATCCGACATCCATTATTCAATTTACTTGAGACATCGATCGCGCCCGCCGCACAACCCGCCATATTATACATTTATACATTACACTATCACCTATACATTAATAAATTTTCTGCAAATAAAGCAGAGCGCATCCACATATGCAATGATAAATAGACAAAGCCGTTATATAATTATAGAAATTCCTAATTAAATTGCATCAGGTTTCCGACCAATAGAAAATTATCTCGTTCGTTTTGTCTCTCCATCTATCTGTCTATCTATCTAGCTAGGTACACAAGTGAATGGGATATTTGCGACGTCGTTGGTCTTCACTCCATTTAGTTCGCAACTTGTTGTGTTGCAGCAGATATAGAGCCAGACTAAAAGGGCATTACGCTCAACTATACTTGTTAGTAACACGTTGCAAGAGCCAAAATAGCAGTGCTTCTTAGTATAATGCCGCCATTTAGTTTAGCCTGCATCCAAATGTGATGTTGCCGCGTATTGTGCATATCGCCAGGAGACGACCGGCTGACAGTTGAGCAAGGGATGTTTAATAATCTCGCCCTCACGCCGATTCAGACCAACATAAGGCAGCGAACCGTGTTGCCTTAATTCGGTTAGATTATTAGTGAGTTGACTGGGCTGGGGGCACAGCATCTCTTTGGGATTCCCGATCGATTCCTAGCACACAGTGGAGAGGTACATAATTAACGATCGCATAGTTGTGTGCAGCATCGACTTATGACCGGACGATTTCTCCAAGGAATCGTCGGTTACATCCCAAGAGGAGTCAAATCTTAGCATTTGAGCTTTACGTTTGCGATTTGCTCAAATGAATTTGTTGTTGTTCCATTTCGAATGTTTGTTATTTTCGTGCATGAGTGCCAATAGTAATTCGATTATGAAATAGCTTATAACTTATGGACAATTGCAATTGCGGTCATTGGGCAAGTTGGCGACGTCGATAATTCGCCGATCGAAAGAGGTGCGGCTGTGCGTTAATCTACATTTGTAGGTGTATTTGCGTCCGAGTGTGCAAAGATATGATGTCGCGTAAAGTGCTCGCATATCACACGATAGTGGCACCCAATGACCATTCGGTTGCGTAATTACCATAATAAACAGTAATTATAAATGACAGTATAAATACATAATGAACGGCAGGAGTTTGGCGAGGCCCAGATATCTCTATGTGCAGTCATAAGCAGCGCAAAGGGACATTACCGCTTTGAAATAGTGACTTTCGCGACTACAACGACGACGTGCTCCTGCTTCAGCGCTCTTCGTGTGTTTATATTTGCGGGAACATTTACGCTCCTTCTGGCTGGCGACTACATTCATCATTTATACGACCGTTTGGCTTGTTACACGCAATCACCATAAAAATTTGTCTTCTGCACTTAACTTTTACCAGTAGCGCACATTTGTTATAATAATAATTAGCGCTACGGACATAAATTATTTTACGGACGCCGAACGCCCTTTTTACACAACATACTTACTATCTTGAGCACCACCGCAACGAGATAACAAATTGTCTCAAAAAATCGTCGAGACTGTATATAGCTTATTACTTATTAGTAATAATTAATTGACTAAGTACTTATTTAAAATAGTTTGGTGTATTTGTAGATTCAAATGATTTATATTTTTATAAATAGATAATTATTTTGAATTATCATTCGTTAAAAATATCTAAACAAATCCCAATAGTAAAAATCTCCATCAAAGTATTTATAGAATTAATATATTATATTATATAATAATAATATAATATAAAATAATTTTATTTTTATAATTATTATCTGGAAATCTAGCTAATTGCAAAATCAACAAATTCAATTATTATTATACATATAATATATTAATAATTATATTTGCTCTTTATTTTTTAATATAATCTTTTACTCTCTTGTTACGTGACCAATTATTTTTATACTTATAGCTTATAGCTTGCAGACAAATCGTTGATTTTGCAATTAGCTAGATTTCCAGATAACAAAATACTATTTATTTTGTTTTTTAAATAATTATTTTTTTATAATTGTATAATTATAATAATAATAATAATTGCAAAATATAACGTTTGATTTTGTGGAAATTTTAAAATATTCAGAATTAAATTAACGCAAACGTAATGTATAATAAGCGCGAAGTGCAGAGTTGATATGTAATTTATATTATGGGTAACAAGCTATAACCGTTATTATAACAAGGTGTAGTTCCTCGAAACGCAGCGTTTATAAGTAGACGCATTTTGAGTAGTGCATATGATTGATAAGAGCGCATTTATAAATTCTATTTACGGTATAATATAAAGATCGTGCGTTCCCAATCGATTTCGTATGCTATAAGGATCACCGCATTTAATATTAAGAGGAAAATATATTGTATTAAATGTGCAATAAACATGCAACTTTGATTAAAATTGCTTCTCGGATTTAAACTCGCCATTCGCATCGGCGCATACCTTGCGAACATGTTATTGCGTCGAATTGCGTTTACGTTTCTGTTTTGCACGTTTCGCGTTTGTGGTCGGCATGTAATTATTGCAGAACACAAAAGCTATATGTACCTGTTCATTACGAACAAATCGACTATGAACATGTAAGTTTCCTCTTTACATACAAACAAAAAGCAAAAAGTTAAATGCTTAAAATTTGAAAAAATCGCTCACAAACTTTCGGATATTTGCCATTAAGAACTTACTCGCTCCTCGTTGTCTATTGTGTATGTAGATGGCCGAACTGGCAAGATAATATGAATATAATAATAATCGACATCATCGTCATACACGAATGTAGATTGCGTTTGCGAACCTATAGCAAATACGATATGCAATGCAATTGCAATGCATCGTAACGAATCTAATTCATATTTAATTACAATTTCACATTACAATGGTCTCATTCATATGACGATGACGTCGCCTCGCTTCTTCTTACTCTCAATGCATTTATATATTATATGCAATCAGCAGTACACATCAGACTGCATGTATATTCCGTTGTAATTTTCATTAATCACTTTAATAAAATATGCAAATCACTTACTAAGTCTGCATACTGAATAGAGGGTGATTATTTGCAATTAATTTTATTTTTCAACTTATTCAATTGCAACCTGTTAATCTATTAATTAGTCCATATTCTTTCCCCGTGATGTATTCTTCAAATCTGTTGCTATTGTTAGTGTCTTTCACCTACTACTTCATCACTGCATACTTACCTTCTCATATATGTACTCAGTCATGAATGCACTCATACATATAAGTACGAATCGCATATTTTGTTTACAAAATCTTTAATTATACTGTTCCATATTATTTAAATTGCAATTACAAACTTCCTGCTTTAATTAACTTAGAACAATACAAAAGGCGACTGTGATGATGTGTAAGAGCATATATGTATGTAGAACGCATTTTAAAGCTCGACAATAATTTCATTAAAACTTAAAGTTGTCAACACACGTGCGTTCAATTACAATTTGCGCATAAATATAAATCTCTATATTTAATTTTCAAACTTATTATTTCTATTTGCAATTTTCCGTTTCTTCTTCATTATCCATAAATATTGAATTGCATGGGACGGCGCTCTCCCTCTTTGCGGGTGCTTTCTTTTCACTTGCCAATTGCGATATACATACAAACATTAAACACATGCGAAAGAAATGTTTGCTGTAAATGTTTTATTCCTCCTCCTTGTATGAATCATCGGCAAACTATACGGCAAGCCGCGTCGCCGTCGTTTAATAGGATTTTTCATGCTATGCATACAAACGCAATATAAATTACAAATAACAAACAGGAATAATTTTATAGAAACAATTATTCTCAACATATAAACATAGACGCTGCTATAAATCTGACAAATATTTGCTGCACTCAAATACATTTTATATTATTTATTTTAAGTAACGCGACCATTTTACGCATGAATTTCTCGCTGGCTGAAACTAAAGGATCACGAAACATAGACGAGAATTAGAGTTCAAAGGAAATTCCAACTCGATGCCGTTTTATTATATTTTCTTGTTTACATTTTATTTTATTAAAGCCAACGATGAAAAGCGCGCCAAGTCATAATGTCTAAGTAATATCCATTCGTTATTGAGATTTAGTAAAGTAAGAGTGGACGCCGTCCTAGAATAACATTACAAAAACTTTGAAAACAAACCAAATTAATATTATCGATTATTAATTTTTTTTCCAAGTTCATTTTCGGAAAGTACATAAAAACCATTATTTGAGCAATTTTTTATTTTGCACAAACTTAAACTTTAAAAGTCAAATTTGGGCTTAGAAGGTAGAAACTTTACTTACTTCCATTACTTTATACCCAGAATTTTCCAATTATTTTAAAATTTAAAACGCAACATTGCGAAAATTCCCATTGACCAAATCTCAATTACGAATGGATATTAAGTATGTTTAGGAGTACATTCTTGTTTAATAATGCGGTGTAATGCCCGCAAATTCGTAATAATTTAGATTTTCGACGCATTGTTTTCCGAATGTGAAACCAGAAAGCTTTGTCGGTTTACCACAAAACAGCACACAACAAAACAATGCCACGCGTGTAAGTTTATAATACTTTATTACGCTATCGAGTTGAAGTACTCGCATTGTTTAAACACATGTGCTGTGCGATGCAGTTGGCTGAAAACGTTTTAACACTTTGCGTGTTACGTTAAAGAGCTATTAAAAATCTGTCGTGTAAAAACACCATGTCACAATTAATTGTGGCGCGCGAGCGCGCCGTGCCGTTAATGCCTTCCGCGATAAGTGATTATGGACGCGAACTCATAAGTACCTATGCTCTTATGCCTTTTATGGATTATCAGATATGTTCTTAATGTAATTCCATCTTTAGACTTTAAGGCGTATAACTTTTTACATACAATGTTGCGCTTCAAATGTAATTTAATATTTGATATTCCGATATTTAGCAACATACAGGATAATAGATTATCCAATGTGATTACAAGTTGATATTAAATTAGAAAAGCCCTGTAGAAACTTATGCATAGAGAAATAAAAAGACTATTAAACGCTCGGTTCAATTATGCAAATGAGGATTCTTCGCTCGAATGGCCAGATATTTAATAAAATATTCCCATATCAATAAATATCGAATATTTTAATTCGAATTTATTTTGCATATACACAAGAAACAGATTTTGAATGTTCGCAGAGTTGCAAGTTTGTCGAAGCAACATCTGCATGATGTGCCATGAAGTCAGAATGGCAAAGCGTATCATCGAGTGCATATTTATGGTTTTCGAACAGGCGCTACTTGATATATCTATACTTGATGGCGATGGTATTATGCACGCCACGTCATTTGTTTCAAGTTTAAATAAATCGCGGTAGTTTTATAGCGTCTGCCAGTCCGCACCGAAAACACAAATTTCCATTAGGAATATTCAAATATTCTGAAAAGTACAAACCGAAAATGCGACAGCCAAAGTGTGTAACTGACACGTGTCAACACCGGTACCGCGGAGTGGTTGGAATGGCGACGCGCGCGATTGCCCCTGATGGTGTTGCACCTTTCCACACACACACATTGTCGAAGTGCAAATCGTCCTGGTGCGCCGATCAACACTAATTATATTTCGGCAACAATTGTCTATTTTATATCGGCTCAATAGGCAGGGCTGGGCAGTATTTAAAATACATTTTGTATTTTGTATCTTATATTTAAAATACATTGATCATTTCCATGTATTTGGTATTTAAAATACTCCTATTTCGGTTTTGAGTATTTTGTATTTAAAATACTTTTTTTGATATAAAGTATTTTGTGTTTAAAATACTCTATATTTTTGAAGATACCAACAAAAATACAAAATTCAAATTAAAATAAAACCGGATTTTTACACTTCTTTATTAAAATTCTTTTTTTTAAGTATCTTGTATTTAAGTATTTTGTGTTTAAAATACATTGTGGAATTGTATTTTGTATCTTGTATTTAAAATACCTATTATAGTGTATCTTGCCCAGCCCTGTCTATACATAGATAAATATCTATGGATCATGTTTGTGGATATTGAATATTGGGTCTTCTCAATGGCCCAAAACATGTATTAAATCATTTGATTGAATTTGCGCATTCCAATTCTCAACGTCGATGATCGATATCGAATCAAATTTTAGTAATTTTAATGCGCAATGCTTCGTATGTCTTTTCATTGCGAGTGTGCGAACAATACAAACTATTTGACATTTATTTGCAATCGACAGCAGGTTGCGAACGGCATAAAATCTGTCCCAGACCGATGTTTGTTCGCATATCGGCATATCCATCCGCAGTGAAATTGTGCTTAATTATTTACTAGCATTTTCTTTGAAGCGACACCCTCTTTAAATAATTGATGCACAATGACGCGATTTGATGATTGTATGTATTTGTCTCGTCGATAGTTTTGTTGCTGTAAATCATGATTTAATGTCTCTTCATACCTAATTCTTAATATTAATAAACTAGATTAATTCCCAAGCTTTTCAACGTCGTAAGTTATTATTGTCTTGAATAGTTTATAATCTTTTTCATTTTTAATTTACCCCACGAAAAAAAATGATAAACTCCAACTATTTACACAATAAAACAAAAGTACTTTCTAGTTGGTAATTTTAGATCTCATTAGATCTAGTTCGGTTCTAGATTATTTGTGGTAATTTGAATTAATTAAGGCAATGAAGCATGATGATGCTATGTACCTTATTGGTCATTTAGTAATTAATAAATGAAACAAATTAATAGTTTAATAAATTATTCTGCTAAAATAATAATGTGCACGATTGTTGAGACGTATTAATTTCTTTCATAATTTGATAAAGTAATGACTGACGTCTTTGCGTAGTTGGCAATTTAGAACTGGAAGCAAATCGTGATTTTCTGCATTTTTTTCTGTCGCTTTTGACGTGAAAGCCATGCAATATTGGATCGTAAACCGAAAAGGGGATGGGATTGCGGCCGGATGTATCGCGATGATTATTTTATAATAACATTTTTTATTGCACTTATATTGCAATAATAAGGGCATGCATGCGATATTCGTCCGTATGATACACATATAAAGTATAATTAATTTGTGACTTAATATATCATAACAAAACGTACTTGCAGCAGTAAATTAATGTTGGACTTTTACGAATATGTATGTTATGCTAGTTATTTCTGTTGTTACGAGTTTGTGAAGCTATTATATGTTTTTCTGTTTCTATTCTATTATATTTAGAGCAACATGCAATATTATTTAGTGCGCATATCAAGATTATTGAAATAATTCCATATTGAAAATGGTAATTTCGTTTTTACTTTTTTAAATCATCATTTGTAGATCATTATTTTTTATGCGCTTTGTTTGATTACAATAAAATAAATGAAATCTAATTTCATATGAATATTCTACATACTGAATAAATCTGAAACTTAATTTAATTTTTATTGCGGACAAAAAAGTCAATTAAGTCAATATAATAACTAATGTTGATGATATTACAGATAAAATTAATATGCACATGGTAGGAAATCACTAACATCGATAATTGATTTCATGCATTGTGGAAGAACTGAAGAGCTAAACATGAAAATAAACATCCATTAATCGAATCAGCGAAGCGGATTTTTTTACATTATTTTATACGTTAACAACATTTCATCATTTCATAGATATGTACAAAACGTTGTTACAAATTATAACAATGCCAAAAGTCGCATTTGTTTAATTATTTTTATTCCGCATGTTTTACGCTACGCTCGTCAACTATCATGTGCATCATGTGCATTTAATAACATATAAACAATGGCAAGAACGCATATCAAACGTACTCCTGACAAGATGATATATTATAATAGCCATCATTCCGCATGCGAAACAAGCAATCCTATTGTCATATAAATGTTTGATTTGTCTTTTATTTGCAAATGGTTGATATACTGATTTAGGCAGCAAGCACAAAACCATTGAAGAAAACTGCAGATTGCCAACAAAATGCAATGCGAATGCGTGATTCGATCGAAGAATGAAGAAACCAGATGACTTTGTCGACGAAAACGAGTAGCCGTTTGAATGTTGCATGACTTGATGCTGTGCGCATTCATGGGTGGTTTTGTTAAATTATGAACATTATGACATCCAACTGTCTCTTCAAATGCTACTACATACATAACTCGGCGAGTTATTAATGTTTTGTGCGCAATCCTGTATCCTGATGTTGATGCTGCAAAGATGAAAAAGAATTGAGTGAGACTATTGAGATTTTCCTCATTTAGTGTGATGGTGGTCCACTTCACTTAGCCGAATCCGAATTGACCCAACACCCAAATACGAGTGGAAAGTCAGAAGGAAAACTGAAACGAAACGTGCTTGGGGTATCATAACACAATGCACAATTGCTGGTAACTGGTAACATGGCACGATTTTATAGCCGACTTTTAAGCGCATATAGTTTGCACCCACCTGTTAACCGCGCCGGTTTTCGTTCTGTGATGCGGATTGCGGGTGCATTCACCGCATGTATAGTCGTCCCGACTACCGGCCACTTTTTGTCATGATATGCGGCCGCTGATTTAGTGAAATGAATTAAAACCAGTGCGTGCGTTTATTTTAATACAATAAAGATAAACACTGGAGTGCGGAGCGAGCGTCCGACCGAACACGCCGACTGCGCTCAAAACGCTCGCTCGTTTATATGAAATTGCGCGATTTAATTGATCGCTTTACGTCCACTTTATTCGCTATACATACAT
>JARJDT010022243.1:0-22347 GCA_030264655.1 Leptusa sp. GC000079 | reverse complement strand
GATAGGACATTTTTTCATTGGAACTTTGTGTTCTAAATATGACTCCCAATAGCTGGTTTTCGTTTGGACATGTTATTCCGGAACACCCTGTATACATGCTCATACACATACTTGTTCGCAGTGGCGTGCATGAAGCCCCCGCGCAAAAACAAAAGGGAGGCTGTGATTGATCAATCGCTGGCCATAATTCGCTGGAAAAAAAACGCCGAGAATGTTGCGAAATGCTTCGATTTCGATTGCGCGAAGTCAAGGTGGGTGGGTAATTCGTGCTCGTCCTATTCTCCTCCAATATTAAACGTGTCTCATGCACGAGATCTAATCCTCTAATCGCTTTTTCTCCAAATTCACAAAAGCGAACAACTCGCAACGCGCGAAACTCTTTCGACTCTTGTCGCTTAGTCTTGTGTTTTGTTTCGTATTTTTCTGCAGTTAGTTAGTTAGTTGCGAATTTGAATATGAATAAGTTTGGCCAGCGGCGCGCAAAACCCACTTCTTCAGATATTACTCATCTTCGTTCGCTGTGGCTCCGTGGCTTAATAAAAGTACTTACTACATATGATTATATTTGCCAGGTTGCAACAACTTTAAATAATAGCGAATCGCTGAATGTAATATATGTTTGGACGTTTTGCGTTTTGGTTGAACGATTTCGAGCTCGAGCGCGAGCTTACGTGAAGAACAATAACGAGAGGAACAAATCGACAACGCCAACCAAAGAAGTTGTTCGAGTTCGTCGAGTGTGTGCTGTGTGTTGTGTGGTGTAGTAGTTATTGTTCTGCACCTTCATCGTCGTCTTCTTCTTCTTCATCTTCTTCTTCTTCTTCTTCATGATCAGGATCATGATGAGCACATCAGTTATTGCATTGTTTTGTCTTGTCTCGTTGAGAAAGCCTTAAAAACGCGAAATAAAATCGAGGGATTGGCACAGAAATGTAAATAGTTGTTGTAACGTTGTGCAATGCCCACACACACGGACATCGGCGTGTGTGTGTGGGCATGCCATCAATTAAAATTGCGCCTTCAACTCTTCGCCGCGCAGAGATTGCAACATCACACACAGCATCGCAAAAATAATTCCGTCGTCGTTCCGTTCGGTTTCACCCTCAAACCTCACACCTTCGGCACGGCGCCCCCTGCCCCCCCCCCCCTCCTCCTCCTCCACCCGCACTCATCCGGGTTGCGCTTGCTGCTTGCTTGTGTATGCCGCACATTATAAATCCTTCATTCTTACATGTCCTGATTTCCAGCATCCGAGCGCTTTGGCTTCGCATCGCATCGCTTTCAGGGAATTCAACGCCGCGAAAACGAAATCTAAAATTAAGAAACGAACGAACGCAGGAATGAAATGAGGAACAGCGTGGAGTGGAGTGAGGGCTGCGGGGGTGACGCTGCGAAGCTAGGCAAGGCGAAAGAATAAGATATAAGACAAATGTATGTCCTGGATGGTCGCGTCGCGTGTGCGGCTGTGTTTTAAAGCATTCCCAGCGCATCGCCGAGCAAAGAAGACGGAAAGAACTGGGAACGAAGCGAGCGTCGAGCATCCCTGCATCTTCGAGGCCCCTTTTCTTTAATTAATCTCCCCCTGCCCCTCGTTTGTGCCGTTGCCATTGCTTTGCATCTCGGCTCGACTCACGCCGGCTCGGGCATAGAGAAATTAAGAAAAAGCAACAAGGACGACGCGAACAATGTACGCATTTTTCCATCCTGCTCTGCTTCTTCATCTTCATCTTCTTTCGGCTTCGTCATTGACGGTTTGAGTTGGATTACTTTACTTTTACTTCGCTTTGCATTAGGTTTTTCGGGCGGAGAGGCTTTCTGCATGCGTGGACCCCTTTCGCCCTTCGCACCCTCCGCTGCCCCCACATTGCTCGAATGTCGCGCCCTAAAGCGAAAGCCTCGCCGTTAATTAAAAAATCTTGTTATACGCAGCACGCACGTCTCTCTGTTTTGGCGTTTTACTGCTAGTTTCCTCCCTAATCCCTAATCTGCATTCCCTAGTACACTCTATCCAAGGTCAAGTAACCCGAAACTCCCGAAAGCAAGCAATCATGTTTGATTTTTCACATTTTGTCAACCCATTCGCACAGCACAGTCGTCTCGAGTCTTTCTTATCTTTGCGCGTCGTTTTTTTCCTCTCTTTCTCTTCCCGTGTTCCTGGGCAGGTTGCGGGGATGGGTTGACGTCACGCAAGGCACAAGGCACAAGGCAGCCGCAGGCATATGCAAAACACAGTGCGCAAAAATGTTCCGCGCTTTTATTGCGCTCCGCCGGTTCGCCGCTATCCTCTATCTGTGCCCGGCTAATTTATGCTCGAGTCGTCTTTGCACTCTTTCCTCGAGCTGCTTTTGTTTTTCCCACACGCCGCACATGCACACCTTAACTTATTCGTGGGGGCACAAAAAGGACACGTCCGGGGCGCGGGGTGGCAGTGATGGGGGTGTAAGTGGAAGAGTTAAAAGTTGCATCAGTCTGACGTTGCCTACCTAATGTTCGCTTCGGCTAATAAACTGTGTGGAGTCCCTACAGAACTTTCTGATCTTAAGAGCAACAATTTTTGAGAAAAAATGAAAATTACATAATTTGTTCAGAACTTCTTTGTTTTTGAGTTATTTGAATTTTCAATTTTCCCTTTGATTTTTGATGTTATAATTAATATCCGATCAGGCCCAAAATCTAATCTAATCTAATCTAATCTAATCAGTTCTATTCCCAATGGTAACTACCGCCTGTCCATCGGATTACTGGTTTAAGAATTCTTGTCTTGAATTGGACTTCTTGTCTTGTCTCGTCCTGCGTATTTTATTAATTTCTTTAAATTTCTTGAAATTTTTTGAAATTATCGATATTTCTTGTCTAAATTCTTGAAAAACTTAATCTTGTTTTGTCTTGATTTTGCCTTACCGAGTCTTGTCTTGATCTTGTCTTGAATTTTGTCAAAATCAAGATAAGAATTCTTGAAAATCAAGACTCTCGTCAAACCCTAGGCGTTACGCACAAACAAACGCACACAAACGTACAAAATCTCGACATTGAAAATCTGCACGATCACAAACCTTTCTTCTGATAGATATACGTATACGCGTATACGTAAACTTTTGATCAGAAAGTAAAAATAAGTTTGGAGCATTTTTAATGTGGCGAATTTATAACGTGTCATTTCTCACTGGATGTTGGAAATGACAACGCAAGACAAGAAACGAACGATTATCATTAAAAATATTAATGATTTCGCATTCTTCACGCGCGCTCTCTCTACGCGCCGCGTCTCGGCTCGGTCTTAATTTATAACGACTAACGACACAACGCTCATTTTTCCAGCCCCACCCGCACCCCCCACACTCCCATCGCGAGTTTGGAGTAACATTAAAGTAAGGAATATACGGAGTAAGGGTCGAGTTTTCTTCGGTTCGCGCGCTAATTATTTCTTTAGCAAAAACCCGCGCCGCGCGCCCCCTCGCTCGCACTCGCACTCGCTATCAAATGCGAAAGACAATATAACCGAGGCCGCGACGCATCCAAATTCGATTATTTCCCATTCGCGTTGTGTTGCGTTACGGCCGTTAAAGGGTTGCGTGCCGTTCGCCGGCGACAGTTTTATCGGTTAATAATATTACGTAAACGTTTCGGATGGCGAATGCAAACGAAAATGAAAAACCTTTTAGTCGCGCGTATTCTCGCGCATCTCACATCTCTGATCCACAACGCACTTAAACGAGCAAAAAATTAACACAAACAAGACAAAAAGGATTTGTGCGCCCTCGTCCCCCATCCTGCCCTCCCCCACCTCTGCCCGGCTTTCTAATATCGCGCAAATTTAATTCCCGCTGATGTAAATAAGTATGTGAAAGGAAATTGAATGGAAACTAACGGAAACATCGCACATCTACAGTCACATCAGTCGAAGGATGAAGGATGAAGGGAAGCGGAAACGGGACGCTCCTTTTTCCTCCGCCTCCACCATATCGCGCGCATCACGTGTCAATGCGATATAAAACTAAACTTTAACAAATGAGAAATTAGAAATTAGTCGTGGCGAAGAAACGAACGAAAGAAAATTCGTCCCGCCGCTAATTGACTTATTAACTGCAGGTTCCATTAGGCTATTAGGCTGTATGTATGAAAAGTGGAAATGTGAAAGATATAAATATGCGCGCTACTGACGACTGTGGTTTCGTTCTCCACTCGCTCGAGTGGAGAAACTGCAATTCGCAATTCGCAATTCGCATTCAGAGCATAAGTGGCGAAAGTGGAGTCGACTCAACTCGAGCCAGGACCGAGGCTAATGTTCGACTTCGAACACAATATAATGTCGAAACGAAATGTATATTATCATTACGAGGAGGACTAGGTATGCGTCCTCCGCTGTCCTCCTCCTCCTCGTCCTCCCACTTGTATACATGGTATACGTTACGATGAGCGAATTGTTCAACGAGAACACAAGTGTCATCGAGTCTAAACAGAGTCAGAATCAGATTCATAAGCATCAGTCGCGCAAAAATGCAGCATAAGAGTAAGGGAGGGGGAAACAAAACTCGCACTCGCACAATGTGCATAATTTAACAAAATTAATTTTAATTGTCTCAATACCGTTGTTATTGCTTTTGCTGGTATTGGCAAGAAAGGATAAAATCAATACCTGGAAGACAATTAATCGAAACTGTCCCCGTCCGCGTCCCGAGTAACTCCTGAGACTCCTGAGTAACTGACTATGAAGCACAATAGCGAATAGTGGCGAATGAAAACTTTCTCGATCTCGCAATATTTCATCGAATCTCCGCCGATATTTCGCTATTAATCCTCGCAAGTGTCCGCGAAGACAAAGGCGCCTTGCCCACTGTCCGAAAACTCGCAACTATTTCGCAATACGTACTTACCGCACTTCACCTTTAAAGGCGCTACCTACTCGCAACTCGCAACTCGCAACTGCGGCAACTCGCTAATCCGCAATCAATTAGGGAAACTCTTAGCTCATAGCAGACTAGCACTGGACACTCGCACCGATGAATCAAATTTAATATCTAATTGTAAATTGTTGGCGAACGCTAAGAGGCAAAGCCCTTTAAGACTGCACTGATAACGCAACGCAACACAAGAGGCACAGCAACCTGGACTTGGACGACTGGACATTCCTTATCTCTTCAAGGGATTTACTCGCTGTTGCTCGACTCTGTTTGAATATTTCCAATTGGATTAAACAAGGATTGGAAATGCCACAGGCAATCGTCGAAGAAAGTCGATTGCTTTAATTAGTAAAGAAGCACGTCAGCCCGAAACCCAACTAACATTCGTTGAAATTCATTTAAGTTCGTCAGCGGCGGCGGAAAAAGTGCGCACTTGGAACCTGGACGTGGTGAATTGCAGCGAATTGCAATTCTGTAACGGCGGTCTGCCGGTGACATTGATGCTCACCTCAAACGTGCGCCCACGCTGCGTCCGCTCTTGACCATCAGCCCGCCCGCCCTGTTCTACGCACATCAGGAATGCGACTTCTTGACTTGTCGGTCGACTGCGGTCCGAAATGCCTAAACAATGTTGAATGCGCTCTGCTCTGTAGCTTTACAAGCTTAATACCGCACGATCCAATTTCATCCCTTAGCCAACCTTATAGCCGCCCCCCCTTGCTCCGCGTACCTACTTCCCTACCTGAACTTGCAACTTGCGACTTGCAACTAGAGCGATAATTCTTATTCTTTCAACTTTAACTTTGCGCACATAACAACTGCGGCAACTATGGGGCCGGGGGTAGTTTAGGGTTCGCTAAAGTATATGGCAAAGGGGTGAAGACGTAATCGAAGGTCATTTGTTAGCCCGAATCTAATTACTCGCAATAACACAATCGAAGCACCTATATCCACTATCACTATCGGTATAGGCACTATACCGATCAGTGATCGGTGGGTGGCGCTGGCCGGGCGGGTGGAGGAGGGTGGGTCGCTCGTACCCGGGAGGAGGAAGGGCTGATGCTGATGCTGATGCGAGATGGGTTGTGGTCATCTGCCATTATCATCTCGATTTGCTGAAATTTCGAATAGGTAAACACGAAACGCACTGCACTGCGAATTGAAATTGAAATTGGAAACATCTCGCCAAACATCGCTTCTGCGGTTTAGTGCATTAGGCCCAACAATCTACAATAGTTTCGTATTTGTTGATTTGTTGATGATACCGTCGAGAAAAATTGCTGATTGTCGGCAGTCGGCCTAAAAGGGTAAACGCGCATATAAGAAGCATTCGCATTCGAGGGGTGTCTTCCACTTCTTCATCTCCTCTGATGCATCATCCTTTTTCGCTTCTTTTGTTAGTGCTGGAGCGCTGGAGCCAGCGCCGGGGCAAAGCCTGTTGGTGATAGTGATGTGTTTGGTTCTTGTCGCGCGCGCGTCTCGACACATGCAAATCTCTCGTTTTAATTGCGCGCCGCGTCCGCTCCGCTTTTCCGCTCGTTTCGCCGCGCGCTATTTTTCGCCGGCGCGTTTTAATTCCTTCGGCTTTCCTTGCGTTTTGCCTGCGCGCCATTAAAAATGGAAGGGATAGAGTTGTAGAGCAGAAGGTAAGAAGGTGGCACGCCGGCGGAGGCGCGGGGGCAGCGCCGCGCAGGGGGGGGCAGTGTGGCGAATTAAAACTAAGGTTTTTGCACACACATCCATCCGCATCCGCACATGCAGAGATATACACGCCATGCGGCGCATGCAGGCAAAAAGGATGCAAAGCGAAGCCTATGTTTCGTCTTGTTTTGCTTTCCTTTCGCGTTCCTTTCCGTTCCTTTTTTGCCTCTGCTTTCTGCAGCGCAGCAGCGCACTGTCGACATAAATGAAAATGAAATCGATTAAAATGCACGCCGTTATTTTTATTTCTATCGTTTTCTGAAGAGTTGAAAAATAATTAAAGACGCATCGCGTGGCATTCCAACCATTGACACAAAGGCAATGCTGCCATCGTCGGCTCTCTTCAAATTACATTTTTCACAGTAGATTTATTTTGCCTAACTAAACTACAACACAACCGAAAGGGTTAAAAGGGTTGTATTAGAGGAGGCTTAACCCTTTTTGGCATTTTTCCGCGAGGACGACGACAATAACTATTAAAAGATTTTCCATTTCATTCGAAGAAATGGAATTGAATGGCCAGGAAGAGAAAAATCCGAGGCAACGACTCTGGCGTTCCATAAAAAGGGGTAATAGTAAGTATAAGCATTGGCTTAGAAAGATTAGTATGATTAGTAAGATTAGAAGCAAGGGGTAATTAAGGTGTAATTAAAAGAAGCGAGAGACAATCCCGAAATTTATACAATTGTTTTTCGCCGCTGTTTCTTTTTGGGACTTTGGAGCACGGGCTGGCATTCAAATGCACCCCTAGCCCTAATGCATAGACCTAGTTCTACCTAGTTATAGTTATGGAATTGAAGGGTTGTTCTTCTCTTCCGCCGAGCGGAAATCGTAGTGCAACGCTGGAGTCGCTTCCGGTGGCGAGTCGTCGTTTCTGGCCGCTGCCGCCCGTCCCTCACGTGCCCACTTTCCACACCCAGCGCACCCTTTATCTACCTTCCTGGCGACATAAATCACAACATGCAATTGTCTTTCAGTCGTTCTAAGTTTTTCTAGAAATTTCAAATTTGCTCAAAAAGACATGACGAGAAATTTGAGAAATAACAGTGGCGTAGGAGTTGCTATGGGTATCGGTTGGTTTATTGGAAAGAGTTGAAAATAATAAGGGAGGACGAAGATGTATCGCGAGCACGCCGAGCACGAGCCTCCGCCAAGGAAAGAAACGGCGACGAGGACGACTGACGCGACAGAGACACAAGTTCATTAACGTGGAAATTCCTCTTATTTCGCGTTTCTTACCCCAGCAAACCCTCGAGCCTCTCACCAGATACAACAAATACATTTGAACGTTCGAAGACGCACAGAACGCGGTTCGCACTCCACACAACATCCATTTTTCATGTGCGCCTTAATTTTTCAACGCCATCTACCCCAAATCTTTTAATCTCTATACAATGCCACGTTTTAGTTGCTAGTTCATAGCAGACCGAACCAGACATAGAACATAGAACATAGAACATTGAACATAGATAAGAATAAGCAAACGTTTTTTTCGGTTATTTGTTTGCGATGTGCATGTT
The DNA here is from genome assembly GCA_030264655.1 of Leptusa sp. GC000079. Taxonomy (NCBI): domain Eukaryota; kingdom Metazoa; phylum Arthropoda; class Insecta; order Coleoptera; family Staphylinidae; genus Leptusa; species Leptusa sp. GC000079. The sequence goes on along the minus strand of JARJDT010022243.1, from coordinate 14,225 downwards.
TGCGCTCTGGTTACAGTTACACCGCTTGATATATGAATTCCCCGCGTTTCCACTTAGCATTCGTCGTGCTCGTACTCGAACTCGTCGTCCAATTCGAAAAAATTTATGTCCACCAGACATGTAACCGCATTATCTATCCTTGTTCCATTTTTGTTCTCTGTGTATTGTATCATTGTATGTGTCTAAAAAGCGTTGTTTCAAAAATATTTTTTAAGATCCGCAAACGTGAGACCTATACATATACAGGGGTGAAAGAACAATTGTTTTCTCTGGAGCATTGTTGACGCAAATAAAGCTGACCGGAAGTAGTGCACGGTGTGAATCTCCAGAGGTCCGCCGCCCCCACCCGCCCATTATTTTCACTCGCGCGTTCTTTAACAGTTCACTTGGTGTCGCGCGCCGGCAATGCGAGGACGAATTGCGCGCCCCGGTCCCATCAGAGAGCGTCCCGGAAACCGGAAAAGTAAAATATTACCATATTAATTTTCGTTGCTGGTGATGCTAACGAACAACAATGCCGGCAGTCGGCAGAAAATGCATAAAACAAATCGCGCGCGCCGGCATAGAAATACAGAGATATTTCGAAAACCTAACCAAAGTCGAAAGTCCAAGGGGAATCGCGCCGCGCAGCGAAATCTACAAAATTTATGAAACTTGCCTCCGAGTTGAAAATATCCCGGTGATTATTGTTGATGTTGAATTACTCCGCGCTTTTTTCGCTCTTATTTCGAGCGCGCGCGGTTTACTTAGCAACATGTTTGTGTTTGTTTTTAATTTTAAGTGGCGTTGCATGTCTCGCGTATGCAAAGCAGGCACCCTACTTGTCGGACCCCCGCGCACCTCCCACACCACCCCACGGCAAGTCTCAGTGTTAAGAAGAAAAGCTACGGCTACGGCGAAAAAAGTTCACACAACGCGAAAGAAGGACAAGGAAGAGCGGAGGTAGCGCATCAACAGCAACACGCACGCAGCACAGTCTTATATCTATAGTTATAGTGTAAATGAGGGATGAGAAATGAGGGATGAGTCCTCCACCCCCCCACTCCTCAGTCTCTAAGTATGCATATGTATATGCTGTATAGTAGAAAAAAATAACTTTTTTGAATTTCCCGCGCGAACTGAAACTAGTGAGGGGAGGGACGCGCGGGGTGCGGATTTTAATTCCTCCTCGGCGTGCACCCGCCAAGACCGCCAGCGTGGCTCGTTGCGTCCTCGTCTCGCTCGTCCGCCCGTCGCGGAGTCGCAGATAAGGAAAAGAAAACGCGCGCGGCGCGTTCGTAATCGTAATGCACAGCTCATCAAGCGGCGACGTCTTCTTCTTTCCTCGTTTTTAACGTTTCGTCCGCGGGTTGGCTCATTAAGCCTTGCGCGTATCGATCCGACACACCGAACGCTGGCCCCCCCTGAAACAACCCCTCACCCCCCCGCTTGCCATATATGCATTTATTTCATTTAAGATTGCTGCTAGTCGACTAGTCGTTATTTACGATTGTCTCATTTCATTTCGATGCGAATGCAAATCACATTTTTATTTCGACTGAACTTGCAAGTTTCGACTCTGGTTTCGACGTTAGTAGGTGTTATAGTCAGAGGTGGAAACCGATAAGTTCATTTTTATCGGTTTATCTTCATGTTAATGTTAATGCTAATGCTAATGAGTTTTAATTAAAGCAATTAATCAAAATTCAAAATGTTTATTTAAGACGAAAAGTAAACTAAAAACAAACAGAGAGCAAAAGTTGAAGTTAAACGACGCAACGACGACTGATTAGTTAGATCAGTCCTAATTTCGAATTCTAATCATTCCTAATCGAGTTTTATTTGCACAAATGTAAAGTTTAATACTTATGTAAAGTTCAATATTAAATTAAATTTAGAAAATTGTAAGTCGCAAGTAAATCAAACAAACACAAAGTAATTAACATTTTTTAAACAATTTTTTCGCGATTTTTGACGTTTTGTGTTAATTTGACAAGTTAATGCTTTATTTAATTAACTATATTAAACTAAATATGCGAAGCAGACACCCTACCACTGAGTTACACCCCAATGATTTCAAAATTTCAATTTTGAAATTTTTTATTTTGCAGCGTTGTTTAGTTCATAAAAAAATTATCTAAGGACAAAATGTTCTTCCGATACCGGGAATCGAACCCGAGCCTGCTGGGTGAAAGCCAGCTATCCTAGCCACTAGACCATATCGGATCTTGTTCTTGCTTTAACAAAATAAAGAAATTAAGTATATTATCAAATTATACATACTGGACCGAAATAGTCTCGAAAAATTTCTTATTCTTCATTCTCTGCTGTGGTTGGGCCAACCTGAAAGAGACTAAAGAATATACTAGACCATATCGAATCTTATTCTTGGTTTTTGGTCTAACAAAATTAAGAAAGTAAACAAATTCATTCCAATAGCTTTATTAATTCCGCAACAATTTTGCAATTGAGACTGTTCCCGAGCAGCGCATAGCAATGTTTAGTGGTGAGATTTTCCGGGAAGCTAAACCTGTCGGGAAAGCACATCAGCCTGCTGATTTCCCGAGGACTGAAAAACCGCAACTGCAATTGTTCCAATAACGTTTGTTTCGCGCCCATTTCATCGTCCGGCAACAAATTCAATTGTTCGCAAACCTTCCGAATTGCCTGTTCATCCAACGGGCAGAAAACGCTGCCAGTGCCCTCTATATAACGGCCGTAACTCTTGGTAAAACAACAACTCCTAGCGGACTCCTCGTGAACTATATCAAGCAGCTTGTAACGTTTCAATAGGTCTTTCATGGGCACCAAGAAGTTTTCGGTGTTTTCCGCGGGCAAATCCCCGAGAAAAGTCTTTAAGGCTGGAAGATTTCTGTGTTCCTCGAAGGACAACTCCTTGGTAAAAGGACTTTTGCGTGCGAGGCAGTAATACCGCGTGCGGCTATTCGGAATGTTGAAGTCGCTCGGACTCAGCATGAACTCCTTCACGTGAAACCCGCACTCTGCCAAGGTCTGCATGAAGAGGGCGTGCATGTCGCTCTCCTCGAACCCCTTAACGTTCTCCATGAGAATGCGCTCGATGTGCAGGTCGGGCAGAATTTTCAGAACGTGGACGAATGATGATGTCCGACCGTCTTGCAGGCCCCTCTGGCGGCCGTTGCGCGTAAACGGCTGGCACGGCGGCGACATCAGGATGGTGTCCGCCTGCAACTCGTTGATCCAGGTGGCGCTGAGGCCCTGCACGTTGCCGTTCTGCAGGCGCGCTGATGGGAAGTTGCGCGCGTAGGTGGCGTTCGCCGCCTGATTGATGTCAAGGGCGCACTGCACGCGGCCGGACACTCCTGAAACTGACCACGCAAACGGCGTTATTCACGACATTCGTAAGTGCGTTTGTTTGCAAGAGGTTTTCTTACGCTCTAGGGCGAAATGCATTCCGCCAATCCCACTGTACAGCTCTAATATATTCATTTTTACGTTTGTTGGCGGAAAAACGCGCGAGATTATTACGATTTTTAGGGATACAGCTGTCAAAAACGAAGAATAACAAAAACGACCGTCACTTGTCAAGGTCTCGTCTCGGGTCTGTTTTTCATTTCTCATTCATTAATTAGTTCTTTGACGTATGGCAAAGTACTTTACACACTCGCACTCGAAAAATGCAGTTTCTTCTTGTGATTTGTTTCTGTTTGTTATACGTCGACACCTCGAGGGCAGTGACCGAAGAGGACGAGGGCGTAAAGTACGCCAATAGGTGCGAAGGTAACCCATAACCAACTCAACCTTTTTTACTTTTTTAATTTTTTTGGGTCCGCGTTAAACAATTTTCTTGCCCTAGTGTGTAAAATCCTGGCAACGGAGTTGGAGGACCGGCTGGAAGAGACGGGCAAGACGCACGATGTCATCGAGACGGGGTACGCCCTAGATGATGTCAAGCCAAAGAAGAAGACCCAGTACCAGAAGTCGGAGCTGCGCCTCGTCGAGTCGCTGGAGGGCGTCTGCGACCGCATCCTGCAGTACAACATCCACAAGGAGCGCGACGACAGCACGCGCTTCGCCAAGGGCATGTCGCAGACGTTCCAGACGCTGCACGGACTGGTCGACAAGGGCGTCAAGGTGGAGCTGGGCATTCCCTACGAACTGTGGGACAAACCCAGTGTCGAGATCACCAACATGAAAAATCAGGTTCGGTCCATGCGTTGCCGAGTTACGGCTTGAATTAATTGACGTTTGGTGCATGTTGGGTTGCAGTGCGAATCACTCCTGGAACAGAATGAGGCGGACATCGAAGACTGGTACTTTAAGCATCAGGGGAAGCAGAGCCTCAAACAATATCTCTGCGCAGATCGGGCGCTGAAAGGACAAGATACAAGTTGCCTACACGAAAAACTCAAAGGAGAAACCGGAAAACGCAAGCCGAAGAAAGAAGATTTGTAATAAAATAAAATTAACATTAATCATTGTCAATGCCAAAAATAAAATTTTCGTAAATTTTTTGTAATCCGGCTCTGGTCGTTTAAGCCCTTATCAAATTTTGCGAGCCGGCCCTGCCTATGACAACCTCACTCTCACGCTTTCAGTTACCTTGGAGCTCGAAAGTGTTTTTTGACCTTGACAGCAGTGAAACAGCTGACTGACGTCCGCACGCAGCGAGAAAGCGCGAAATGTCGCCAAAATGAGCGATTGATGTAAACCGCCGTGCAAGAAGCGAAGCTACCGACGTGGAAAAAGCATGTTTCGCAGCCGCAGCTGGTTTGGGGGCGGCTGGGGCCGGCCGAAGAATCCGCACTCGCTGGAGCACCTCAAGTACCTGTACAATGTGCTCTCGCGCAACCAAACGGTCTCTGAGCACAACCGCGGCCTCCTCGTCGAGTCGCTGCGCTCGATCGCCGAGATCCTCATCTGGGGCGACCAGAACGACTCCAGCGTTTTCGAGTAAGTGCACCTATTTGCTCTACCAAGGCCAAGAAAGGGGTTTGACAGCTGTCAAAACTCAAAATGCTCGCAATCGAGTTGAAATTACGTATGTGGGATTCTTAAGGTCCCAAAAGTCGACCCTGAAAATTTCATCCCAATCGGACCACAGACAAGGGCAGTTTGCCCTTACGAAAAATTCAAAATGGCCGCTGTGGGTTGAGATTTGACGAGAAGGGTTCCTAAGGTCTCTGGAAACACCTGTCAAAATGTCGAGTCAATTGGACCATAGGGGGCCGAGATATCGAAGTGCCACATAACAAAATGGCCGCCGTTAATCAGATCAACTACAAACTTGATATCTAGGCTTCCTAAGGTTCTAGAAAACAATCCTGAAATTTTCATCTGAATCGGACCACAAACAAGGGCAGTTTACTCTCATGAAAAATTCAAAATGGCCGCCGCCGGTTGACATGTGACAAGTTGGGTTCTGCAGGTCCCCGGAACCAATTGTCTAAATGACGAGTCAATCGGACCATAGGGGGCTGAGATATCGTAGCGCCACAAAACAAAATGGCCGCCGTTAATCAGATCAACTACAAACTTGATATCCAGGCTTCCTAAGGTTTTTGAAAACGATCCTGAAATTTTCATCTGAATCGGACCACAGACAAGGGTAGTTTACTCTAATGAAAAATTCAAAATGGCCGCCGTGGGTTGACATTTGACAAGTCGGGTTCTTAAGGTCTCCGGAACCAACTTTCAAAATGTCGAGTCAATTGGACCATAGGGGGCCGAGATATCACAGTGCCACATAACAAAATGGCGGCGTTAACGCTATTCTTGCTGTTTCAGCTTCTTTCTGGAAAAGAACATGCTCTCCTTCTTCCTGCGCATTATGCGGCAGCGCAGCGGGGGCTCATCGTTCGTCTGCGTGCAACTCCTGCAAACCCTGAACATTTTATTCGAAAACATACGCAACGAAACGTCACTATGTAAAGCCGACAGTGTGTCACTTAGGCAACCCAATTAACTTCGGTCCGTTGCAGATTATTTATTGTCGAACAATCACGTCAACTCGATCATCGTCCACAAGTTCGACTTCTCCGACGAGGAAGTCATGGCTTACTACATCTCCTTCCTGAAGACTCTCAGCCTCAAGCTCAACGCGCATACGATCCACTTTTTCTACAATGAGGTACGCAACCCAACACACACTCAAGAAGTGGAAATTTATTTGCGTTGTTTTGCAGCATACGAACGATTTTCCGTTGTACACCGAAGCGATCAAGTTTTTCAACCACCCGGAGTCGATGGTGCGCATCGCCGTGCGCACGCTGACCTTGAACGTCTACAAGGTCGAGGACGCCAGCATGTTGGCGTTCATCCGCGACCGCACCGCGGCGCCGTACTTCTCGAACATCGTCTGGTTCATCGGCAAGCACATCAACGAGCTGGACGCGTGCGTGCGCAACGACGCCGACCACCAGAGCCAGAACCGGCTGGCGGACCTCGTCGCCGAGCACCTCGACCACCTGCACTACCTCAACGACATCCTCTCGCTGAACATCCCCGACCTGAACCGCGTGCTCACCGACCACCTCCTCCACAAGCTGCTCATCCCGCTGTACATCTACTCCCTCTCTCCGCAGTACCCCGCGTCGCCGAAGAGTGTGTCGGCTGGCGGCGGCGCCGGCACGGGCGAAAGCAACGGGAAGGTGGCCTGCGTGGTGGCGCTGTTCCTGCTCAGCCAGGTCTTCCTGATCATCTCGCACCCGCCACTCATCCGGACCCTCGCGTGGATCATCCTCAAAACGGACAAGGTGTTGATCACCCTCGGGGTGGACCGCCTGCTCTCCAAGTACCAGGAGGAGGAAGAAGCCGAACTCCTCGGCATGGGCGTTGGAGGGAGTTCCGCCTCCGTGGAGGCGCCTTCCGCGTCGACGCTCCCCAGCACCAATGTCACCGACGAGGACAAGGAGCGCGACCGGTCGGCGGCCGGCCCCCGGGAGGCGGTCGCCATCGCCGAGAAGCCCTTTCTGGCCACCGTCGTCAACGCGCTCGACTGCTCCGAAAACGACTATGCGGCGCTGTTCGCGTTGAGCCTCCTGTACGCGATGGCGAACAATCGCGGCGTCACGCCTGACCTCGTCGAGCAGATCCTGCGGCCCAAGAAGTCCGCGTCGTTCTCGTCGCAGGCGAAGGACATCAAGTATGCGTATAGCAACCTCTTGGTGGACAAGATCTTGTTTATCGTGCTGCTCAGCTGCCAGCCGGCGTGCCGCGTGCGGCTGGTGACGCTCGAGCTGTGCCTGAAGCTGCTCGCGCAGCTGGCGACTTGCGACGGGCGGAACATCATGAGCGAGCCGCACCGCGCGAGCATAGATGGCGCGCGCGCGCAGAGCACCGCCCTCCTCCGGAACTTCTACAAGTCCGAGGAGATCTTCCTGGATATGTTCGAGCACGAGTGAGTCTGACTCCTCCCCTAACCTCCCACTCCAGCCTCCCATTTATTTTTATTTCTAATAAATATCTTACCCGAGTTTTTTACTGTGTGCGCTCTTGCAGGGCTTGCCAAAATAGTCCGAAAAAGTATTTAAATAGAAAATGGAAATTCCAAAATAGTTCTATTTAGGGATGAAAACTATTGAAATGGGTTACAAAATAGTTTTTCATCCAACATGTATGGAAAGCTTTATATTTCAAATAGATTGACCAAAATAGAACTATTTTGAAATAGTCGTCAAAATAGTTAAATCTATTTAAATAGTTCTATTTTATTTTCGGCAAGCCCTGGTGATTTGAGGTTGTTGTGTTTGTGTGGTTAAGGTATTGCGATATGTCGAAAGCCTCCCTGAACGTGGAGTGGCTGTGCATGGACAGCGCCATCTTGTTGCCGCCCACCGGAACGCCGCTCACGGGGATCGACTTCATCAAGCGGCTGCCGTGTGGCGAGGTGGAGCGCGCGAAGCGCGCCATCCGCGTATTCTTCCTGGTGCGCAGCGTCGTCCTGCAGCTCAACGGGGAGGTGGAGGCGCAGCTGCCGCTGACCAACCCGCAGTCGTGCGTGCAGATCGACCAGGCGCTCGACCTGAACAACTCCGACCTGATCGCGTGCACGCTCGCCATGAAGGACGGCCTGAAGCTGCGCCGCTTCCTGGTGATCGACATCCTGCAGCTCATCCTCGTCGAACCCGAGACGAAGCGGCTCGGCTGGGGCGTCGCCAAGCTCGTCGGCTTCCTGCAGGACATTGAGGTGGCCGGCGACAAGGACGACTCGCGCTGCCTGCACATCACGATCCACCGGCACCTGGGGAACGCGCGCGCGCCGCTCCTCTCCGCCAAGTTCATCTTCGACGACAACATCCGCTGCATGGCGGCGAAGCAGCGGCTGACCAAGGGCCGAATCAAGGCGCGCCAGAAGAAGATGCAGCAGATCGCGCGGCTGCTCGACATTCAGGGCCAGACGGGCCCGCCGAGTCCCGCCTACGTTGGATACGGCGGGACGCGGCGGGCGGTCAGCGGGCGCGTGCCCGGGTTCGCTGCGCCGCGGAGGGACAGCACGCCGGGGGTGGTGCACCGCACGGACACCGAGCGGCGGCGGCGCGAGAGCGACTCCCCCAGTCGGCTGGCGCTCAACAACTCGAAGAAACGCGAACCGTCCGGTGAGAACCACTCGCAAGCACTCTCGTAGTTTATAACGTTAAAATTAATTCTCGAATTGCAGGGAGTAGAAAGTCCAGGGAAGGAAGTCCGCGCATGCCGCGCCCCCGCTCGGAGGAGATCCCACTGGAACTCATCAAGAAAGTGCCCCCGAGCAGCATCATTGACATGTCGCCGAAGGTCGGCAACCTGCGGTTGCACACGCCGCCGGCCGAAGTGGAGGAGCCGCCCCCCTCCACGTCTGTCAGTTCCGCGAATCCTGCGCCTGCAACTGTAGCGCATAACAGTAAAAAAGACGCTGATGTTGTGTCGGTGACTAGCGAAGAGACTTCGTTCAGCATTGCTGAGCATATTGACAGTGTCGCTGACTGCGGTGGAGCTATCGAGACAGTTTAAAAACATTTTATTATTATGATTGTCTTAAAATATGTTGTTGACTTTTTCGTTATTATTTTTCATTAAAAAATAATTTTAGTTAATTGAATTCACGGTTACATGCGCTTAAAACTGCGAAAATCGATAAATGGTGTATTTTTCCATTTGGTTAACTAAAATTCACTTACTATCCTAGTGCTAGAAATAACTTCCAGTAGAACCGGCAACACTGTACAACTTACCGACTTTGCTGTCAACGAGCGACGAATTTGATTCGAATCAAATATTCGAATTCTACTGCTTTTGTTAACTTTTATTAAAATTTATTAAAATATTGTGAAAACGAATGAAAACACGCATGGAAGAAATTATATTTACCGCGAGCGTGTGCAGAATACGCGAATTATTCGAAACAGACGTGCAAAATGGTGCAAAATTCAAGAAAAATGAGAAAACATCAGAAATGTAAGTTCCCAAAGGGCGCGTTCGTTTATAATAAAAGGTGCTGTTAATGCTCTGCTCACATTTCCGAACATGTACGATAATAGGGCTATATGTATGTACGGTTTTTTTTGACTATTTAGCTAATCTTGGTTTGTTTGGACCTCGATTTTAGTTGTTTTGCAATTTTTTTAATCGTATTAATTGCTAAAAACATGCACCTCGGATCGATTAAACGAACGCAGCCGGGTGCGTTGCGCATTCGAACGCTCGTTGTCGGTCGTGCGAGTTCGCGCTCGCGGAGGGCGTTGCCGCGTCTTGTCGCACTCGCAACGTCGCACGCCGTGCGCTGCCGGTGCGGAGTCGCGGACATGTTCGTTTCCGATCATTTCATTCGCGGTCGCTGTTCGCGTGCTAGTGCTTTAGCTAACTAGTAACTTCCACTTCGCTCGCGTTGCGCTTCATTCAGTCGCGCAGCGTCCTAGTGCACGAACCTAGCCTACCTAGTGATAGTGATAACAAACACGTCGCCAGCGATTGTTGTGCGTGCAGCGAAACAAAAAACAAACAGCGAACACGAGCGCGAGCGTTATTCGTTTCCCTGAGTTGCGAGTGATTTTGCGCCAGCAAACTTGTGTTTTAATGTGACTGTGCGATTGCAACCAAAACTAAGGTAACTTAATCTTTTTTACTTTCTGATTAGTTCTCGGTTCCATGTACTATTTGCATGATTTTGCCCTATCTCTATCAGTTTCTTTCTTTTGTTGGTTATTGGCCTTATCGGATGCGTGCAAAAAACCGGATCGGATTAACTCGAGTCGAGTTTGAGTGTGTTCTCAAACTCGAAATTCCAACTCGACTTCCAGCTAAGTTCAACCCTTAACGAGCCGATCTTGACCGGTGCTTAACGATCAGCGATAAGAAATTAAAACAAAAAAATGTATTGTCATTTTTTGGCTTTTCAACGGTTTTTGGGTTTTTTCTTCGCGTTCTTGGCCGTTCGCGAACTTAGTCGGGTGACACACCTCACCTGTAACGCGTGAACCGGTTATTCGCACGCACACCACCAGCCGATAACCAAGCGAAAACTACTTTTATTTTAAGTTAATTGATAAATGTTCTATTGTTTTCTTGCAACGACAAAAAAACAAAAAATTGAGCGTAATTCACTTGTTTCATTCTTAACTTCAGCTTGCTTTGATTTTTTGTTGACTAATAACAAGTCGTAGGTTAATCATTGCCATTGCTTTCAACAATTGATAATCGAACATCAAGAACACAATTCATTGATTAGTTAATGCACAGAACAACAACAAAACCAGACTTGAATGACTTGAATCATGCATGTTTTTTATTTAATATTTTTATTATTTTTGTAAATTAAAAGAGTTGTTGAAATGAAACAAGTGAATAACGAAAAGCGCGCGCTTGGCTTGTTGATCTAGTGTAATGGCCGCCGACGATAACTCCACGGCGAAGGATCGCTACGATCCGGAGCTGAAGTACCTGTGCGTGGACCGCAACGTCTACAACGACCCCACGTCGCAGGCGGAATGGACGCAGAAGCGGCTGGTGTGGGTGCCGCACGAGACGCAGGGCTTCGTCGCCGCCTCCATCAAGGGCGAGCAGCGCGGCGACGAGGTCGAGGTGGAGCTGCAGGAAAGCAGCAAACGCGTGCTGCTCGCCAAGGACGACATCCAGAAGATGAACCCGCCGAAGTTCGACAAGGTGGAGGACATGGCCGAGCTCACCTGCCTCAACGAGGCGTGCGTCCTGTACAACCTCAAGGATCGCTACTATTCGGGGCTCATCTATGTAAGTAGTCGCAAACGTTCAGTCGCATCCTTGCGATCATAATGTTGAAAACCGCATTGAAATCCATCCACTAGAACGCGAGTTATAAGCAAACAAACAAACACACAAAACCAGATATACATACGGACATACTGACGAAAACTCCGATATCTCGGAAACTAGGGAAGCTAGAGCGATGCGGTTTTCACTGTTGGATTAATCGTCGAGTTTATTTGTAAAAATTAAATTGTCTAGGCTGAGTTACACATCCAATTCCCAATACTTTTGCGGACTCTAAAAATTAAGTTGTTTCTCTGCCATCACAATGTTGAAAGCCGTGCTGAAATCCGTGTTGAAGAACGCGAGTTGTAAGCGAACTAACACACAAGCCACGGATAAACACACGGACATAATGACTAAAAGTCCGATATCTCAGAAACTAGGGAAGATGAAGCGATGCGGCTTTCACCGTGGGATTAATCATCGAGGTTACTTATACAAAATTTAATAGTCTAGGTTGAGTTACACATGCAATTCCCAATACTTTTAGGGACTCCAAATATTAAGTTTTGCCTCTGCGATCTCAATGTTGAAAACCGCATTGAAATCCATGAAGTAGAACGCGAGTTATAAGCGAACAAACACTCAAGCCACATACATACACACGGACATAATGACGAAAAGTCCGATATCTCGGAAACTAGGGAAGCTAGAGAGATGCGGTTTTCACAGTGGGATTAATCATCGAGTTTACTTAAACAAAATTTAATAGTCTAGGTTGAGTTACACATGCAATTCCCAATACTTTTAGGGACTCAAAATATTAAGTTTTGCCTGTGCGTTCTCAATGTTGAAAACCGCATTGAAATCCATACAGTTGAACGCAAGTTATAAGCAAACAAACACACAAGGCACATACATACACACGGACATTATGGCTAAAAGTCCGATATCTCGGAAACTAGGGAAGCTACAGAGATGCGGTTTTCACCGTTGGATTAATCATCGGGTTTACTTGTTAAAAACTAAATGGTCGAAGGTGATTCACTCACGCAACATGTAATCGGCTTGGCGTTGAGTCGAGTAAAAAACGAAAGCGAGATATTAAGACCATATAAGGCGTTGTTCTTGTCCATTAGTGCAGCTGTAGAGTAGGCCACGGCCGGCGCGAGCAATGCTGTTCTCGTTTTATTTGATTTGTGAAGCGAGTATATCGCCTATCTGTGGAATGTGGCTGTGGTTGAAGACGCCGAGCGCTCTCCGCAGGGTCAATGCCATGCCTCGCCCCCGCTATCCTCCCGTGCCGGTACCGTTCCGACGACAAGAACAAACAAACAAACAAACAAACAAACACGCCGCACGCGGATTTCGTTTGTTATTGTTTGCTGCGTCGCCGAAATCCGCGATTGCACCGGATTGCACATTTCGCAATTGACGTGTAAGCGGTATCAAATCGCGTTCGAGTCGCTTCGAAAGTAGGCCTTGTCTCATTGCTGCCATGTATGTCTTGCGCCTTATATGGCAGGCAGCAATCACAGCTACAACGGAGGAGAACATCTGTCGCCTCGTGTGCCGTAGCGGTGCCCTGCGAGCGCCCGCGTCCAGGGCGCCCGCCCGCAATCGCCCCGTTGCGTGTCAATAGACGCGTTAATCGATGCTTGATTAGCGTTAATTCACGCATCGCGCCGCTACGCCCACTTGTTATCGCCGCGCGTACGGCTTGCACAGTTGCACATCGCATGTGTTGTACATATCGACACATGAGGACGAGGACGACGAGGCGAGTTTAATTGATTCCGATCGCATTGGAGACACTCGAAGTCGACCATTTCTTGGCTCGGCGTTCGCATTTCGAGCGTTTGAATTGCTGCTGATAAGCGAAACCGAGCGCAAAATACTGCTGAGTCAATGAAAGTAAAAAGTTTACGACGGCAGGAATAAAACAAAGAATGTCGAATGTAGAACGCAACGCACGAAATCGAAATTAAAGCTGAAGTTTCGTCGTTGATGATTAATAACTTATAAAAAATCGAGTAAAATGTAAAGGAAACGCGAACCAGCAGACGCTGTAACCGTTTTGCGAGAGAAATATTTACATAATGAGTCACAACCTTAACACGAACAAGGCTAACTTACTAACTTGCGATGGAGCTCGGGAACCTACAATTTCATTATTTCGCGCTTTGCGGTTCAAACGCGCGATATTAACGGAAAACCACATTTGTTTAGCTTTGGTTTGCTTTGCTTGACCTGATGATCTCACTGCAACTATACATCTGCCAACTAATGAGTTAATTTAATTAATGTTTTTTTTTTGCGAACGATTTAAGTCGTTAGTTGGCTGTTAGTTGAATTTAGATGAAAGTAATTCGCCGAATTGAGTATGTGCGATTAGCGATTATCGATTATCTATAATCAATAAACAGAGTCAATAGTCTACACTCGTCGCAAATCACCATCGCCATATAATATTATGATGTGATAATCACTATTCAATGTTTTATCACACTCGGAGTTGTTACAACTCAAAGTTTTGCGAAATTGCAAATTTATATTCGTTCTAAAGGTGGAAATTTTCGCAGATGTTTTAAATTTAGTTTAATTAGTGAAATTTCTATAAATTCTCATTCTCAATTCTCAAATGTTACAAGTTCCAAATTTAAATTTTCTTTTTAATTTATCAATTTTGTTCGAAATTTCTTTGAATGTTGGTTGATGTTAAATTAACATTTTCCTTGTTTCAATAGAATTTCACAAAATGTTCATATGTTTGGTTCAAAATTTTACTATATTCAAATTGTCACAAATTGATTTTTCTGTTTCATTGGAATTTCACAAAAAGTTCAACATTTTTGCGAAATTTTGAAAATGTTACAAGTTACAAATTTTCTTTCTGCTTTAATTTATTTCAGTTTTTCGAAATATTTAATTCTTTGCAGAAAGTTCGAAATTTCTTTGAATGTTGATGTTACAAATTGAAATTTTCTTTATTTCAGTGGAATTTCACAAAATTTTGACGAAATTTCGAAAATGTTAAAAGTCCATTTTTTGTTCGACTTGTT
>JARJDT010022239.1:0-24341 GCA_030264655.1 Leptusa sp. GC000079 | reverse complement strand
AGTGGTGTCTGTGATGCGTTGTGTTGAAGTTGAGTGTTGTTTGCAGCACCTCGGTGTTGCGAGTATGTGTCTGCTGTAGATGGGAAGCGTTCAAGAATTGGCGGCGAATCCACGTTAGAGGTTTGTGGTGGTTGTGTTGTGGTTTCTTGAGAATGCGGGGGCGGGATGGAGGTGTCTTTATGTTGTGTAGTTTTTGGTTTTTTCCCCGGTGGTGGCTTTTTCTGAGCCTTTCTACCTCGNCGAAAAATAAAGTTCAAAAAATTCAAATTTTTCAGGTAAAAACTGTTCAGAAAGACGTTAATATTCCAACGCCGCTTATCCGGATTCGAAATAAGCAACTTTATTTTTTGGTCGAAAATGTTGGTAAGTGTATAGCCTTCCCAAAATTTTCGACCAAAAAAGAAAGTTCAAAAAATTCAAATGTTACAGGTAAAAACTGTTCAGAAAGACGTTAATATTCCAACGCCGGTTATCCGGATTCGAAATAAGCAATTTTATTTTTGGTTCGAACAAAATACGAGTATTGGACGGAAAATTTTTGACTGTTGAAAAATCCAAATATCCTTTAATAATCGTGAAAAACCACCCTAAAAAGACAAAAAATCGCCCTAACAAGCAAACTATGGGAGATACAGAAGTCCTAAAGACAAAAAAGACGCAAAAATTAATTGCCTTTAAGTGCCCTGAAGACACTTTTGAACTAACCATTAGGGCTGCCCAGATATTCGCGAAAACTACAGAAAAAAGACAAAAATCGCCAAAACAAGCATACTATGGGAGATACAGAAAAGTCCTAAATAAATGTCTTGCTTTCCAGATATTCGCGAAAAAACACCAAAAAAATGATAAAAATTGCTATAAAAAGCAAACTATGGGACATACAGAAGTCTTCAATACAAAAAATGTGTTTGTTTGCAATAGCAACTTAGGAATTATCAAAATTCCTCTTTGTAATAACCCAAAGAAGGTCGCCACGTGTAGGTGATTCGCCAATTAGTAAACACACTGTATTTGGTAGAGGCTCGGAAAATCTGAAAGTAGGCAACTTACTTTGCTTGTATTTGATTTGCATTGAAACAAACGCGAATCGGGAAATGCGAGCACTTTAAAGGCAAACTTCACATTCCCCAAGTCGCGAACGTTGACGACGGCAAGACTGCCCAGTTCGTAATAAGCGTCCAGTTTATGCCGTTGGCCACTTTTCCTAATGTACAAATAATAAAAAATAAAGTACTGCAACCCACTTTACATAATGGGCTCTTACCCGGGATTCGTAACAGCGAGCAAAAGCCCTTCAGAAAAGAGAAATCCATACACATTCCTAATAGGTGTATTGTCGACAAAATCCAATTCGTTTAAATAACCCTCATGAAGCAGAATTATATTGGGATTCTCGATAAAACTCTAAATTTATGATAAATTAGAAGTTACTTTTCTGAAAGTGTAGGCAACCAAGTATACACACCGCGGCACCTTCTACTTTTTCAAGCACAGCAGCAATTTTCTGCCGGCGTAAATCTTCCTCGCGTTCTTCTGTTTTTCCTTCATCTTCTTTAACTTTAGTTTCAACTTGTTGTTGTGAAGCTGTCTCGTTAGTTTCATCACCCAAGATTGAAGTGTTGTACAATGAGCCAAGTAACAGTCTTTGCTCAGTTAACAAATGCGATAACTGGTACATTTCACTTTCAAGATCTAAAAACTAACTAAGAAAAATAATTTAATAATATTTGTGCAAAATTTGGATCAAGTTTTAAGTGGTAGGTAAAGGATACGAGATATTTCTTTAGCAGTGTCAATAAACTGCATGTAATTTTGATAGACATTCTTTTTCAAGTTATCATTGGTTTCCTCTAGACCAGAATGTATTTTCTTGCGGGTAAATACAAGTTCCTGGCCTCCAATACATTTTTGCGATAAGTCTTTAACATCTGCAACAAAAACGATGTAAATGGTATAGCAAGAAAAATTAATTAATAAAGTGGGCTTATTACATTTCTCTGGGTTGAAATCAACTGCTCCAAACTGATCCAATTTTAATTCGGTCATTTTATGTGGCTTTTTGTAGATGAATAAAAAAATACTTCCCGACTTATAATCTATTTACTCAAGTCCCTACTCCCACGCATTTCCAACAGTCATGTCAGAACAGTCGAATTATAAGGTACTTTCCATTTGCACCGAGTGGATCACTTCAGTTTGTGTAAGGAGTAGCAGTGGAGTAGAGTTACTCAACGGATTTCAAAATGGAACAGGCATTTGGGTGAGAAAACTCATATCTTCCTCGGCTGATGTCGGAGTCGGATTGACTTAAACCACATCTTTCTCGAGATCTTTCCTTGCATCTTTCTCAAGCTGAAATAGGTTGAGTCATTGAGTAATACAAAAACAGAGGTTATCACTCAGTGCAAATGGAAAGTACCTATAAGTGAAGCAAAGTGTAGTGAGTTGAGTTTTACTGATTTTTGTGTCTAATGGAAAGCAACTATTGAATCGAAAATCGCTGCGAGCACTTTAAAAGCGTTTGCCGAGACGCGACATTAGTCTGCATTCTGCATCCTGCATAGTCCTAGAAAAGGAATGAGCTCGGGATTCGGGAATGGGTGACGCGCGGATTTCTATGCGGGCTGTTGTTTATATGTCTTACACTTAATTTGTAAATGAGAATTTGTTATAAATAATTGTGAAATTGTAATAAACAATTGTATTGTTAGTTGGTTCGTGCAACGTTTTTAGTTGCATTGTAATCAAAATATTTCTACAGCTACTGATACTGTAAATTTAAAACATTTTAAACATTACTTATTTCTTCATTTAATAATGATTTTGTATGTTACAGGCACAGATAGTTTTCAATAGCAAAATGCCACCCAGAAAGAAGCGAGGCGGTACATCGGGTAGAGGTAAAAGAGGCAGACCAGCTAAGAAAGTGATGATTGCAGAGACACAACCTGATCTTATTGAAATAACTGAGACATCAAGCAGCAATTCTCCTCTTATGGAAGAAGCACCAGCACAAGCTGAAACAAAAATGAAGCTTGAAACCAAAATACATAAAAAATTTGGAATTAAATACCATGTGCCTGAAGTTGAAGAAGCTGTAATACTTCCAGCTTCAAGCCAATCACCGATTGCTGAAGATACTCAAAATCCAAGTATACAGGCAGAAGCTCTTCCCATTACTAATATCATTTACCAAGATGAAGCTATTGACTGTAACATGACAAGAAGTGATGTAGAAAGAATGGATATTGATAGCAGTACACATTTAGAAGGGCAGGTTGAAGACGAAATATCTGAGCAGTTGAATCAGTTGGAAGTTGTTGAAGATCAACCGGACACTCTTATAGTCCAAGAAGTTCATTATGAGCCTGAAAGTTCAATTGTATTACAATGTGACAATATCTTATCTGATAGTGTAATTCTGGAAGGTGGAAGTGACTTAATGGGTAATAATGAAGATTCAGCTGAAGATACTGTTTATTATCTTTTGGAGGAAAGTAATGATGCTACAGAATATTTGCAAACACAGGACGAAGTACAGGAAACTGATAACAAACATGTTGAAGAAGTTGAATGTAATCAAGAGATTATGGAAGAACGTCAAGAAATTGTTCAAAATAAACCAGAGTTGCTGGGAAATAATGAAAACAGCCAAGAAGTTACCCAAGAAGAAGTGAAAATGGAAACTGAGAAACATGCAGAACAAACAATAGCAGTTTTAGATGAAATGCCCAAAGAAGAATTTGAGATGGTAAAATCACATGAGAAACCATGTCGTAAAAGCAAACGCATCTCACTGAAAGAAGGAAAAAACCCGGAAGAACTTCCCATTGTGACAACAACAACGCATGAAGGAAAAGCTGAAGTTGAAAGCATCTCCATTTCGAATCAAGAATTGACATCTTCATCAAATGAAACAGAATCAGAAACAAGGACAACGCCGATTTTGGATCTTGATGAAGAGTCACCCAAGGATGAAGCTGTTCTTTATGATTTACAAGAAACACTTGATTCAACCATTGAAGACTCTCTTAATAATTCAGAGGTTAATGATTCTGACTCCAAAGATGCTGGAAAAAGAAAGAAAACTAAGAAGACATCAACAATGACTAAGGCTACAATAAAGAGGACCAGCTTGAAAGAAAAGGACAAAGACATACATAAACTCAAGGAAAAAGAAGACAAACAGAAGAAAAGTAAAAAACCGGTCACTTTAAAAGTGCAATCAAAGGCAAGAAAAGGCAAAGAGCTGAAGATCTCGCAATACCAGCAAAAATCTGATGAAGACGACTTGAATGTTCGGCGGTCTAGTAGAATCAAAACGATAAGCACCCTAAAAGTACGGTCGCGTGGGAAAGGACTCGTAAAAAAAGATGACACTGATTTGAGGACAGCAATTGGTCAGTGTGATGATAAAAATGTCTTTGTGGCGCCTACGAGTACCACTGATGCTGAACTTAAACCTGTTAAAGTAAAGTCTAGGTGGAGGCGGTCTAGTGAATTGGAAATGCGCGATACTGTCAAAGCGCCCACTGTGGAAGTCCCTGGGAGTACAAAGGATGAGAGCAGAAAGAACGATTTAGGGGAGGTTGAAAAGCGACTCAAGCAGTTTGTGCATCTTAGGGAAAATGTCTACTTAACAGAGAGGATTAGCTGCAAGGAAGCTAAGAAAATGCTTTGTGACTGTTTTCTAACACAGGAAGAGATAGACCATGGAGAGTATGGATGCGGCGATGATTGTCTAAATCGATTGCTGATGATTGAATGGTACGTTACTTTATTATGATTTTCCTATACAATAATTGCTAACACTAACAAATAAAATGACCTGATTTTCAGTGGCAACTTATGTACAGTTGGCGAACGTTGCACAAATAAGCGCTTTCAAAAATTACATAGCGCTCCAGTTGAAGCTTTTGCCACCGAAAGGAAAGGATTGGGAATAAGAGCTATCTCAAACATACCCAGCGGCGAGTTTATACTGGAATACGTCGGCGAGGTGCTCGACCCGGACAAGTTTGAAAAAAGAGCCGGCGAATACTCGCAGGATAAGAATCAACACTATTACTTCATGTCATTGCGAGCTGATGCAATCATTGATGCAACCATGAAAGGGAACATATCACGCTTCATCAACCATTCATGTGAACCCAATGCAGAGACTCAGAAGTGGACTGTGAACGGCGAGCTGCGTATTGGTTTTTTCAGCAAACGCACCATTCTGTCCAGTGAGGAAATCACCTTTGACTATCAATTTCAGCGATATGGTAAAGAAGCACAGAAGTGCTTCTGTGAAGCACCTACTTGCCGCGGTTGGCTAGGCGAAGAACCAGACGATGAAGACGACGACGATGAAGACGAAGATGAAGAAGAAGAGGATGAGGAGGTAGAAGAACAAGAACTGGAACAGAACTTAGATCTAGACCAAGCCGAAAAAGACGACAAGGATAGTCAGACTGTGAAGCCCCTCCAAGTTGCACCGAAAGTTGTCAAAAAGGAAAAGACACCAAAGAAGGAGAAGAAACCGAGGGAATTGAGAGCACGTCGCAAGACACGTATGGACAGATATGAAGATCTGGGCATTGATGATGAGATCGAGAGCTTGCAATTGACAGGTTTGAAGAACCAAGCACAGACTTTGAAGCTTAGTCGGTTGATGGTCAGGGCCAAGGAGCCGATGCAACGCACACGCTTATTAAAGTTGCTCAAAAAAGGGGAATTTCCATGTCGACGGCTATTCCTCGACTATCATGGTCTGCGCTTGATTCATGGCTGGATGACAGACGCACAGCATTTAGCTAAGGAAGATCCAAGCATGGAGAGTTTGCGTTTAGAGATTCTGCAAACATTAGTAATGCTGCCAATTCCCAATAAAACGATGTTGCAAGACAGTAAAGTCCTTCCCATGGTTGAAAAGTGGGCGGTTAAACAGACCCAAGAGTCGCCGAATGATTCGGAAGTCAATTCGCCGAATAACGAGGGAGAAACACCTAAAATGGAAGACACGAAAGTTGAAGAAAACCAACTAGTTGCCAAATCTAGTCATTCGCAAAGCAATCCAACCATTTCAATAACATCAACGAGTTCTTCCACTTGGAGTAATGCTGATAAGGATAAAGCGCAGACTGAAGAAGAAGAAATACGCAAATCTAACGGCTTTGAACCTACCTTTGTTAAACTCTTACCGGATTACAATGGCGCCATCAAGGAAGAACTCATGATGCTCTTTGCTGATGATTTCATCCCGCTGGAAATGCCTGCCAAAATGGTCAAAGCTCCAGAGCCTCCTCAACCGAAGTATGACGTCTTGGAAGAAATCACTGCCTTGGCTTTAAAACTACTTGAAGAATGGGCTAGCTTAAAGGAAGTCTTCCGCATACCGAAAAAGGAACGCATTGAACAAATGAAAGAGCATGAACGGGAAGCGGATCGCAGAGGCAAAGCACTCAGCGTCGAACAGGACACTGAGCGAAGGCGCGATCGCTATCGCGGATTTCAACGGCACTTCCGGATTGAAGTCACCAGCAATAAAGATCGCATGAATATGAACATGATCGCAAAAAATGCGTTTACTTCATCGCACAGTTCCAAGATGAATAAATTTGAACGGCGGGAGTTGTTTGCTCGGCAAGTTGAACAAGCGGAAGAGGAGGAACGGCGGAGAAAGCAACAGGAAATGTGGAAGAACTATATGACAGTCGGGCAAGATCCAAGGATGCCGGTGCCTTTCGATCCGAATCGCACAATGCAATGTGTTTGGAATGCGCAATTAGGACAGTGGCAGAATATACCAGTGCAGGATCCCAACTTGCCAGCGTGGCAGTTTTCCCGTCCGAATATGGAAGCGCCGCATGGCATCCAAGCCTTACAACCAGCTGGGATGCTACCACCGAATGTGATTCAACCTAATATGCCGGCGGCAAGTATGGGTACAATGCCGCCAATGCCAAATATCCCCCCAGGGCCTGCCGGAATGCCCTATCAGGACGATTCGGATCCTGCGAAAGTGCAGTTTATGGGACCCATACCTCCGCCCGCGAAACTCCCACCCAAGTGGAAGACTGCTAATGATAAATATGGTCGACCTTATTATTACCATGTCAAATTTAGGAAGGCACAATGGATACCCCCTGAAGTCGCTGAAGAGGAACCGGAAGGTGAAGAGTCGGAAAGTTCTTCAAGTTCAGATACGAGCAGCCTGACTAGTTCCTCCAGTTCGGAGGATAGTGATAGTGATGATATTGACGACACCCGTTTAATGTTAGAAATTCGGAAAAAGTTTACGAAACTAGAAGCGGAACAGAAAGCAATGGATGAGAAAACAATACAGCCTTTGATAACGACGCCCAATGAATTTGTTGAGTTACCTGGCTTAGGAGGGTTTGCTGATCCAATTCTTGATATTAATGATATTAATATATGTGTTACGGACATTAACAAAAGCATCTTTCATTTGAGTGATATAGATAAAGCTAAGGAAAAATCAATTGTTAAAGATGGAAGTCCACAGGAAGCTCAAATTACTGAGCCGCCTTTGAAGAAACGAAGAGTTGGCTTAGTACAAGAAGTTATAATTAGTGTAAGTAGTGCAAAGCTAGATCAAATTGAGAGATCCTCACTTTAAATTCAACTATTTTTTTAATTTACAGCCGAGATCTGAAGAAGACCGTCTGCAGTTCCGTGAAGACGTTAAGAAGTACAGACAAAACAAAGAAATGGTGCGCAAGCAGAAAGAAATCGTTTTGAAACAAACGAAAAAACATATGAAAGCAACATCAAGTACCAATTTGGATAAATCAAAAGATAAGGAAATTGAGAAAGAGAAGGAGGAAAAACCTCCAAAGAAAGTATCAACAAAAGAGAAACTGCGCGAAATGGAAGCGAATTCCAACAGTGAGGAAAGTAAACGAATTAAAGAAGCGTTTCGTGCATCCATGGCAACTGTCATGGTTAGCATTCTTAATCCATTCAGGAAATCGGATTGTAAAGAAGGCCGTATTTCTACAACTGAAGATTTTAAACATTTAGCACGAAAGGTAATACAGGGTGCCCTACAAGGACTGCTCCAAATGGAGACCACTGGTTAGACTTATTTGGAACAAAAATATTCCTTTGAAAAAAGGCCCATTTCCAATGATTTTTGAGATATTCAAATGTTAAATATATATCTTCAGCTCATTGCTGATCAGACATTGGTTTTGTGCACAATGATTGCTATAAGTGTGAATATCTTGAAAACCATTGAAGATATGTTTTTTTCTATCACACATGTTTGTTCTAACTAAGCCCCAACCCCTGGTTTCCATGTGGAGCAGTCATTCCGGGACGCTCTCTATACAGACTGTTCCAGAAATAGTAAGCAGATTTGAATTTGCCATAAATTTTTCATAGACTGCCTTGGCGGGAAATCAAACATGCTTACTATTTTTGAAACACCCAGTACAGAGCATACACAATTCAAAAAAATAAAAGGCGAAAAGTTCGTTCTACTACCTCATCTGGGTCTTCTTACTTTACCTTTTCTCAATCATGAATTGAAATGTTCAGCTGTTACTGTTGTTACATTGACAAAAACGGTTTCATTTTCAGTTGACACATTTTGTAATGCTCAAAGAATTGAAGCACTGTGACCGAATTGAAGATCTCGAATGCACGGAAAGTGTTAAAGTGAAAGCGAAAGAATTCGTTAGGAAGTATATGGCCAAGTTTGGCGAACTCTATCAGAAACCTACTGATGAGATAGATAATTTTTAAAGTATTTTAATTAAATAATTTCATTCATAATTAATTATTAGAATTTATGACATTGAGAAATTGTACATACTTTGGTACATACCATATTAATTTGTATGTATTCAATGATAACACATCTTTTAATTTATATACGATTTTCAAAACATAGAAGTATCTGCCTTATTCAAACATCTCGACCTTGGAGAATTATTCTGTTGCAAAAGGTATCATATAAGTTACGTTCTTTTTAAATAATCCCGATTAACACACCCACTCTGTTCCTGCTCATGTGAGATTTACCTGAAAGACAATACTCACTCAGTTGCGCCTCACTTTAACGGAGTTTTTCCTGAGCACTCAGGTAAAAAGAGAGACAGTTGAAGCGTTCGCGCATCCAGCTGTGGAATCATGATTCCAAAAAAAAATAATGCGCATGCCCCCACGCAATCATGATTCTCAGAAACTGTATTGCGCATGCTCCATGCACAAAAATGTATCAGCTGGCCTGCGTTCAAGAAAGGGGAATTTTGCCTTTCTCAGCTGTTCATAAATGCAATTTTTGCTCAAATTTACCTTTCTCCGGGTTCAGAATTGAAGTGTAGGGGAAACAATGTTTCCCTTTCGTCCCCTGTTCGCGAGGCCAGGAAAATTTACCGACATGTTCATCATTTGTTGGTTATGCACACAATTCCCTTTCTGGAACGCACCCCTGGCAAAACTTTGCAATACGCAGGTCCTGCGCACAAACGAAAACAGGCTTACTTCAAGGATCTATTCGCAGCTCTGAATGCGCCCTCAGCCTCGAGCGTGAGCTCGCCGTGATACAAGTTGGTCATGCGCAGTCTAATTGGTTGCCTATACCTATTTAATCTTTAACTTTGAGCTCGACTTTGACAGCCTAGAACGACCGTTAACTAAAAACAAAACATTATTTTCATTTGATTTAAATTTTGTTTGTGTTGCGTTCTCGTAGCCCTAACCAGATCTAACTAACTAAATAAAATTGTTTTGTTATGCTGTTAAACTCATAAGTGTTTGAACTTGTATTTCGAATTACTTAAATACAAACTCGAACTTGATTAAAAATGGCCTTATCGGCTCCGACTACACCAGCACGCGCAATTTATTCAACCCCAAGGCGGCGTGCGCTCGTGCCTCCTGTCCAGACACCGGAATGTTTCTCGAAAGTAACCATGGAAACTCCAACTATCGCAACCCCAACCACGCATCTCGTAAACCGTCGGCAATCGCGTGAAAGCCGAGAAAGATATGATCAAGAACGCAATCTAACAGTCGCCGTGCGTGTACGTCCGATGAATGCCCGCGAACTCTCCTATGTCGGCATCACGGACGTAGTTAAAGTGGAAGGCCAGGAAATCATTATAAGATCGAACCAGATTGGCGGCCAGAACAATCTAGACCACTTATTTCAATACGACCACGTCTTTTGGTCATGTAATGAAGAAAATGACAAATATGCGGATCAAGAAGAAGTCTTTGAGACCATGGGGGTACCTTTACTGGACAGTGCATTTCGAGGCTACAATGCGTGTTTGTTTGCCTATGGACAGACAGGCTCAGGCAAAAGTTTCAGCATGATGGGGCCTGATTTAGCTGAGGTGGTTGATGTTGACCCAAATGCTGGAATCATACCAAGGTTCTGCAAGGAACTTTTCAGGCGGATCGAAAACTTGTCTGTAGGTTGTAGCGCATCTGTTGAAGTGAGCTACTTTGAAATTTATAATGAGAAGATCCATGATCTTTTGGCAAGCAAAAACCATCAGAGATTAGCTCTTAAAGTTCGTGAACATCCTGTTTGGGGTCCTTATGTTGTTGATCTGAGTGTTCACACAGTTAACTCTTATAAAGAGTTGAGAAGTTGGTTGCTTTTGGGGAATAACAACCGAGCAACTGCTGCAACTGCAATGAATGAGAAGTCTTCACGTTCCCATAGCATATTCTCAATAGAAATTTGCTTATCAGAAGGTGAAGGGGTCGGAACTGAATTGGACTCGTCACGTCGCAGCAAGATTAGCTTAGTTGATTTGGCCGGAAGCGAACGGATTTCTTACTGTATGAACAATGAAGAGAGAATTCGGCAAGGTGTTAGCATTAACAAAAGTTTGTTAACTCTTGGTAAAGTTATTGCAGCCTTGGCTGATAATAAGCGGGGGAATCAGTTCATTCCATACAGGGATTCCGTCTTGACTTGGTTACTGCGGGAAAGTCTCGGGGGAAATTCATTGACTTCCATGCTGGCGACAATAACGCCGGCGTCAAGTAACATTGAAGAAACTCTTGCCACATTACGTTATGCTTGCCAAGCACGTTCAATTGTGAACCGCGCAAGAATCAACGAAAGTCCTCATGATAAACTCATCCGAGAACTTCGAGCGGAAGTTGAACGCCTGCGCGCCTTACGACAGGACTACGAGCGTAATTCGATAACAAGTTCAATGATAAACCTCAACCTCAGCAATTCCGTGGAGTATGAACATGAACTTGACGATTTGAGGAGTAAACTCAATGATACAGAATTCAAACTGGAAGAGGCTGAGAAGAGTTGGCAACAACGCTTCCTGGAAACTAGAGAGACACAGCTAAAACAGCTCGCTGAAGCGGAAAAGCGCAAGGAAGAATTGGAATCCAACTTAAGGGTTATGAAAATGCCGGATACGGATGTCAATTTGTCGCCCTACCGCTCAAACTTTCTTGAAGAATTGCAGGGTATTGTCAACGAGAAAAACACTAGGAACAATCCTAAAGAAAATAGAAAGGAAAAGATGACCGTTACTGAAGTCTCCAGTACATTGACTAATATTTACGAAAATTTAAATTTGTTGCGGCCTACTGTCGACGAATTGGACGACAATGTGAAATTGTCATATGCTAGGATTAATAAGTTGCTGCAAGCGTTTGAATCAACGATGAAGAATAGTCTTAGCGATACTGCTATTAAGAAAACAGTCACTTTTAAACTATAGTTTTGTAACTTAACTTGATTTCAATTTATACAATATTCTCTTATAGTATATTTCTTTCGATTTTGTCTACTTTTTTCTTCTCTTTTAGTTAATTGTTATTTAATTTATTATTTTAATGATTAAGTTTGGCCAGTAAAATTAACTTTGTGGCAATCAAAATGTGTAGAAATAAACGTCAAATTTTTCTAACATGTATTTTCCAAGTTTCAGTATAAATTCTAATACAAGACTATTTGCTTATTTTATTGAACTTATTTACAGATTTGATTAAAAATTTGCAAAATCCACCATACTTAATTTTATTCTTTTGCAATTTTTGGCGTTTTGCCAAAATTAGTAAACATTTAATATGAGCCATAGCATTTTACTAATCTAACTCAATCAAAGTAATCTTCAATATCAATATCGGGATTAAGCAAGTCTTCCTTAAACGGCGACAAATCAATATTGTTAAGAATTAAATTCTCGCACATTTCCTCCAAATCTGTATCGCCAACAAGTACTGCACCTTGCAATCTACCATTATGCATGACAAACTTAATATACTCTTCTCCCTTGGTCATTCTAAACAATATCTCGTAATCTTTCCCCAATTTCTGTCCATTGTAAAGGCCCAGAAGAACAACTTTATATCCGAACAACCTAGTGGTATGCGTAAACAGCTCAAAACAAAAATCTTGATAAACTTCTTCATTGAGGAAATTCGAGGCCATGGCTTTGGCCGCATAGGAACCCATTTGTCTTGCCTGTGTCCACAATTTCATAGGGAACCATTGTTTGGCATGTTCCCAGTTAGGTGCACAGAGATCACCAGCAACGTAAATGTTCTCAATGGAGCTCTGCATGTATTCATTAACAAGAATACCGGAATCACTAGATAATTCCAATTGCTGCGTGATTTTGAAATCGGAATTTGCTTCAACACCAGTTGCAGAAACAATGAAGTCGCAGAAGATTTCGGTGCCATTTGTTAAAATGACCTTAAGAGGTGCTCTTGAATGTTGTCTGTTTGCTTGTTGTATATCAGCAATTTCACTTTGGTAATGAATTTCGACGCTTTCAGGCACATCTAGGGCGCCTTTAATGTCCAAATGTGTGTACCAATCTGGTCCCAAAGCTGCTCCAGATTTCTTAATAGTATTGTCACTTTCATAGCGCATACGCTGTGAAGGTTGTGCATTATTAAGCGCATCTTCCTTTTGTTTCTGTTTGTTGACCAAACGGTCTTTGATAAATTCGGCAGCACCTGGATCTATAAACGTGGCGGTAACGTGCTTGTCTTTGATGACCCAATGAATCTTAACGCCTTCCACTTTGTAAACCAGTTCGGAAGCAATGCCGCCGTTACCCACTATAACAATTTCTTTACTTGTTTGCAACCGGTTGATGAAATTATCGACGGAATCGGTGTCTCTTATGCCAATTACATACGGATTATCAGCAGCTTGTGGTATGAGTTTGGGTCTTGCACCCATGCACAGGCAAAGATATTTGTATTCAACAACTTGGCCGTTTGTAGTTATAAGTTGTTTCTTCTCAACATTGATTTCATAAAGCTTATCAATGATTACTTTGATGTTATGATACTTTTCCATTAGACTATTCATGTGTGATTCTTGAATATTAAAATCAGATAGCATTTCTGTGATGGCTTTTAAGTTGATTACAGTTTTAACAATTGCTGATTCACTTATCAAGATTATTTCTGTTTCAGGTGTGTAGAATGCAAGAGTTTCGGCACATGAAACACCTGCAATTCCACCTCCCACAACCACAAATGTTGCACGCATCTTAAGATTATTCATTACTATAACTATTTATTATTTTCTAAGTTAATGTGAACAGTAATCTTCATAATTATATTTTCTGAAAGGCACATCAAAGGTGATCAAACCAATGTCTCTTGCTCTGGCAATAGCTACAATGAGCTGTTCGTGCGTTTTCTGGCACAAACCTGTCTTCTTGTAACTCAAGATGCTCTCAGTGTGTGGGCAAATAAATTGGTTCAACAATGCCACGTTAGTTTCATGCAATATCAAATATTCATCCCTGCAAATCGGGCATGGATTACCGGTTGAAATATGGCCGCCTCTAATGCAGGTCCTTCGGGTCTTCCTTGGCGGGATGGCTCCTTTAAAGTTCCGCCTGTATGGCAGCCAAACGGGATCTTCACCGTAAGTCGTGTTATAGGCTTTGCTCTTCAAATATTTGATGCTCGTTTCGACTGGGATTATTTGAGTGCGATCCGTAGAAATACCAAGAAGCGTTGTAAGTTTTTCGGGCGGCTTTAAGCTGCCACAAATCGCGACACTGCTGTGTATTTGTTTAACGTACAGGCCTTTTGTTGCAATATTAGGCAATAATTTCAATGCAAACATTTTTTGTAGAGAAATTACGATCTTATTACTAAAATAATCAATCTCGTTTTTCGGCCTTTAGGTTATTCACTTGGAATTCGCGTGTGAAATGTTCGAACAATCTAGGGACAAACCGAAGTCCCCTAAAGTTATAATTGCAAATATTTTGCCTTTCAATCATTATTTTATAAATTTAATTGTGTTTTATTTAATATTAACCAAATTTGTTTTGTGCAAAATAATTCCATATTTGAATTTGTAAGAATTTGCGTCTTTAAATCATTAAAATTTGAAATATTTAATGTCGGCCACACTGGAGCTAAGCGCTGGCGCTTGGGTGCGTTCAATAAAGGGAATGATGTGGGTAAGGTACAGAGAAAATTGGGAAAAGGAATGTCAGCAGATAGTTTTCCTTTCCTCTTCCATGCTGTTTACTTTTTCTATGACTTACTTGTAAAGTTTTTGTAATGTTCAAACGTTTAGCGAGATCAATTGAACATGTGCATAACTTATGAAAAGCATTTTTTCCCCTAGACTTCAGTTTTGTCATGGGGAAAGATAAATTTTACCTTGATTTTAACAGAAATGGCATTTGTGTTTACATTTCCATTTCTTGAACGCAGTCCTAAGCATGCTGGGAAAAGAACGTGTTGGTTCGTTTCGTCGCCACTCGCCACGCCACACCGCACACACGTCCATCGCACCATACGTCATTTCCGTCGTTCACTGCATGGTAGAAGTACGAGCCGTTCACGCTCTTCTCGTGCATTTATCTGACCATTATAAAGAAAGCAAAAATTATCACATTTTAATCGTTAAAAAATTACAATTGATTGAGTATTTAGTAAATTGACGCTATAAGACGTTAGAAAAGTTGATTGTTTGCGCACCAACACATTCAACTTCTCTAATATTGAAGAATTTCGTTTGTACGTTTTCCTTTATTTCAATCCACGTCAATGGAGGTCAGGGCGTTGGTTCGTAACGCACAATGGTGGCATACGGTCCTACCAAGGCATTGCTCTTTCTACACATAATATCTATTGATTTTGTATTTTTACGAACAAGCCTATTGCAAAGGGTTTGTTAACGAAATTGACCGTCGATTAAACGCATCATATTTTTGCGAATTGCTATCGTTGCATCATTCGCTGTGTGCTAGCTCCAACAAGGCAGGAACCACGATCAAAATGGTAAGGATTCGCTCGTACATAATTATTGTATACCAAATAAAGTGAAGAATTGTCTTATTTTAATAAATTGCTCTGTATTAAGGCTCTAATGAATTCATATGTTGGTGTAATATCCGAGGCAATCGTTTGTTCATTGATCGCATAGACCGACGCCATTTTGTGACGTCATGCATGACGCTTTTAAATATCACACATGCGCAAGCGGCATATTCTATTTAAATTTGTATTTTAACTATTTGCACTTGCACACGTTTTCTAACGAATTATTTATTAATCGGAAAATATCATTTAGTTTAAATATTCATGTTTTATTGGTATTTCTTTACACTTTATAGCCTAGAATAGATCCGCAACAACTGCTTAATTGCCTGCAAGTACTTCTGAGTCCTTCAGGAGGCATACTTTCCAAAAATGAGGTTCAAAGGCTTGCCAAGTAAGTTAATAATTATTTTGCTCTTAAAACAACACAAGTTTATAGATTTTAAAAATGTTTTTCTACAATTTTATTTTCTGAAACATATACTTTTATAATTTTTGAGGGAAGTTGAGTGACTCATTTTGTATATTTTTATTTATAGTTTAATGACTAAATTCTCTAAGAAATTGGTCAGCAAGTGCATCTATGTTTTAATTTTGAAAAACACTGAAATACAACTTTTGGGCGCATTCATGGCTGAAGGTGGTTGGAATCTCATCCACTTGTGGTTGCAAGATGCTCATCTGAATAACAATTGGGCGCTTGTTTCTGAAGTCCTTGAACTTCTCCTCATCACCCCAGTAGATGTGGAAAGGCTGAAAATGAACAATCTCCCCAAACTAGTCAAGGGGCTCACCAAACGCGACGACTTGCCAGGTATGTCCTATTACACTCTAGGTTTTTCACAATACAGAAATTGCTAGTTTATTAACGCCCACTTGGTGATATTCAGGCATCCAACAATTGGCCACATCTCTGGTTGAGCAGTGGCTAACAATAGTTAAGGATGTAACTAAGCAGGAACAACAGCTACAGCATCAGCAACCAATTATCACTCAGGCACAGCATCAGTTTCAGCAACAAAGTGATTTTCAAATACCTGCAGATGAGTTCCAGATAAATCCAGGCATAGAGAACACGGACCCGGAACCAATGGATATTGATGAAACAATAAGCAATGACATCAACACAATTGTTAGTGAAAATGGTGGCGATACTCTGAGGTTGAAATTCGTTAGGGATGCATCGCAGATTATTAGCTGTGTGGTTCCAGTCAATGAGAATTCGGTTGATTCCAGTGCAGATTCAGGAACTGATAAATATGAAGATAGTGGAGAGACTGATAAAGATAATAGTGATAAAAAAGAAAGAGACAGATCTGTTGTGCCTAAAAAACCTAGTTCTAGTAGTTCATCTAAAACAAGCAATAATAGTATTAAAGACAGAAGTAGGGATAAAGATGGCAGTAGAAATAAGGATAGGAGTAAAAGCAGCAGTCGAAGTTCAAGTAGCAAGAGTACCAGCAGTCGTGATAAGGATAAGGACAAGGATAGAAAGGATCGGCATCGACCCAATGGCTCATCTTCATCATCATCATCAAAACACCGGAGTAGCAGCAGTAGTCATAAATCAAGTAGTAGTACCAGCACCAAGGATAGGAGAGATTCCCGAGATTCGAAAGAGAAGCAAGCTGAGAAAGATAAAGATACATTGGCAAAGATCCAGCCGCAGACACTACAAAAACTCGGCCGCATACCTAAGAAGACCGAGGACTTGAAGAGCAGTAAAAAGGATGACGAGAAACGGGAAGCGAAAAAGGCTTCATTTTCGGTCGAAGTGCGCAAAACGAATGAAGAGAAACCCAAGACTGTCAAAGTCTTTAACTCAAAGATGCGCTCGACGGGTCTTCTTGAAGAAGCTAAACCACCTCCGCCACGTTCTGCAACTAAAAAGACTGCGCCGCCTCCGGCAATACCTGCCATTCTACCAACCAAGAGAGCGTCGCCAATACGGGACACTATCCCACCGCCGGAGAAGAAATCTCGGCTAATCGACACTGAAAAGGGCATTAAATTAATCCCGCCTAAACCCAAACGTAAGTTGATGAGTACAGTTATTTATTCATGTTTTATTTTACAGATTGGTTGGCTTGGACGATCATCGCATATCGTGGACGTCTGTCAGCCTGTTTGCCCTTCGGCGACTTCTTTGTTATATTTTATTGTGTATGTGTGCGTGTTAAATCTCTATTCGGTTTTATGC
This sequence comes from Leptusa sp. GC000079, assembly GCA_030264655.1. Taxonomy (NCBI): domain Eukaryota; kingdom Metazoa; phylum Arthropoda; class Insecta; order Coleoptera; family Staphylinidae; genus Leptusa; species Leptusa sp. GC000079. The sequence goes on along the minus strand of JARJDT010022239.1, from coordinate 6,835 downwards.
GATATTTTGCACTTATTCAATTTTACCAAATCCAATTCAATCACATGAGTCTAGATGTTTCACATTCTGCAACAGCAACGTGGTGGTTGGCGCATCAGACTTCAGGGATTTTACGGCAATCGTCTCGGTATTTTCAAACTGCAACACAGTGACGTATAAATTTCCACATTATTTTTACAAATTCATGTTCGAAATTAATTGCTAGTGCGTTTTTCTTGTAACTATTCAGGAACGTAGTTGATTTGAAAAACTCTTGAAAGATACTTCTTTAGGTATGGTAATCAGTGCATTTAATACATATATTTGGCAGGTTTGGTAAGTTGCAAGATGTACTCAGGCTTGTACAACAAATAAAAATGATTAAAACAAAAAATATCGTAAAATATGATCATATCGATTTGTTTGTGAGATATTACATTAGTTTAACAAATGAACAGTTAAATAGCGCTGTCATTGTGTGCGCTTCGCCCTTGCACATTCCTTACTTAAGTACAAACAGCATGAAAGTGACGAGTGCATCATGAAATGAAAGTAAAAGTTTTAGTTCAGTCGGGGAGTTTCTATCGTCTCACATTTTAGTCTGTAAAAGTCAATGAAGACGAATTAAATCTTTTAACATGGGCATTTTCCGAGACGGATTAATTAAGATATAAGAATATTTCCAAGTCAGTTAGCTTTTACTTATTAACTTGTCACTAAAGTTCAGTTAGTTTTAAACAATACACATGTTTTTTAAAAAATTTATAGTACAGTCAGCCATTCAAATATAGTGCCATCTACATCTCACACAATGTTTCACTTCGGTCAGTTTTCATTTGAATTCAAACGCGAATCTACTAATGTTTATCTCAGTTTTATCACATTCAGAGTTATTTTATATTCTTAATATTGCCATTAGAGGGACTATTAACCTTCCCGATTGGCTTTAATTTTTTGCATATTTGCATCACAAATAGTTGTTAGGCGTTATTGATAACATAAAAAGGAAAAATTAGAAAATGTTTGCATTTTATCGACTTACTATGAGTTTACGTATTACTCGTATTACTTTGATTTAAACATTTCAAATTACTTATTTCTATTCAAGAGTTGGGAACAATTGTTAAAGTACGAGTAAAAATTATTAAATCTTTTTGTTTAAATTTAATTCATAGACAATATTTATGAGTCTAATAATTACGAATGAAAAGAAATGCGCAATATTTGGAAACACCCTGTAGATGGCTCGGAAATAGATTACTTGCACAAAATATTACGATTTTTATGTTTGCCGCGTCGCTCTCAGTTGAGGTTCAAAAATATGAAATATGAAATCTTATCACTCTTTTGATCTTTTGGTTTTTAACATAATATAATATAAATTTACGTTTCCAGATAATTTTAATTCGGTCTAGACACAATATTTTATCGGACGTTTTGTAGAATTAGGCAAAACATTGCTTTGAAACAGAATCAGATAGATTAGGAATAACAAATATTAAATTTAGTACTATATTATTAAAAAGTTTTCAAACTGTCAATATTAACGATTTCGAGTTCTTAGTATTTTAAATCTTACTATTTATAATTAGAATTTTAGAAAAAACTGAAAAAAATCGGATGTGTCCATATTTTCGGATAGGGCCAGAAGCTCGGACTCGATAAAACTCATGAGTAAAGAGAGAATGAATGTTATGATAGATATTTCCAAAGCATGGAGTGTAGTGCACTTGCATTTTCAAATATACGCGTTACTGTGTGATCGAAATAATCCAGAACGATACATTTTTTTTATAAGTTTTTCGCGTTTGAATTGGATAAAGCGTGTTGATATGAAACGAATATACAGTCTGTTCAAGGCTAGGGCATTTGAAGCGTTTATCCGCCTGGTTCCGCGTCGCACACGCTCCATTCTCCGTGTTGTGCTAGAAGAGGCGAGCATTCGCTCATTCAGCATTGCTTATTGCTAGAAGTGCTCTGAACGATACATAACGAACGAGTACCGAGTACATCGGTTGAGCGCGAATAGACTACACGTGCGCTACGTCAGCGCAATGTGACGTCATGTGCACGAGCCTGCAAACAAACTAAGCAACGACTTCGCGCCTGATACAAGCGAGCCATTCTTTATACGAACCCGTGTTCGTTTACCTTGTATTAGTTTACTTGAAACTGAACTCCTACAACTTCGGCGCTCCTAATACGCGCACCGTTTAACTTCTACTTTCTTATTTAAATTTTGAATTAAGTTTTAATTAATTGATTGCAAATTCATACTTACGTAATCAATATATTGACAAACTTTATTTTTGATTTTTTTTTAAATTGTTATTTGATTAATCTTGCGATTTTATTCGTACATTGCAACATTTTATTGCAATTAAAATTGATTTGCTGATTCTTCGCAAAACTTACAAATATGCATTTATTAATTAATCAACAGAAAATTATATTTGATTTATGAGTAAAATTATTGAATTTTGTTATAAAGCTCAATAGAGATTTACATTGTAATTTTTTCAGATAATTTTATGCATTGGAATCTGTATATTTTATTTGTTTTGTTTTATTCTTTGTATTTGCTGTTATTGTTAAGTCATAAAAAATAATTTGTTCCCAGCTCCTGTATTACAAGAAAGTGATATCTTCATGGACGCGCTGCTCACCGCTTCAGCAACTGCAAAAAAAGAGCCGAAGAAGCGGAAACGACGCACCAGTGTCTCGAAGGATACCTCCCCGCCTTCATCACCTTCGTCGACGCCGAAACAGCCAACTTCACCCACAGCCCTGAAGAATATCACACCTGTGGCGAATTTCTACCAAGACACTTTAGTTACTGAGAACGACGACAGTAAAGATGAAGATGCCGATACGAACACGGCGGATAGTGATGAGAAGAAAGATGATAAAGAAAAGGAGATTTCCGATACGCCTGCCGAGCCTGATGAAGAACTCTCGGAGCCCACGACTCGGACAGATGAAAATGGACTTAAAGGCGTTCTCTCCTACGCCAAGCGGAAAGGACCCAAAAGAACGATCAAATGGCGACCTGATAGCGAACTTGAGGAATACCACTACTTCGAGCTGGATGAGACGGAACGCGTTAATGTGATGAAACCCTTTATGGACATGCAACGTATGGAAATGTCGAGCGAACGCGAAGCCCTTCGTATGCGCAAGTTGCCCAATGAAGATATAATGGATCCACAAACAGCCTGGCGTTGCCTTATCGAACAGGACATTTCGGACGCTCCGGCAGTGTTCGGGTGCAAAAGTCTCGAAAAAGATATCCAATTCGCCCGCGAGAAGACAGTTCTGCAGGCTATTTACTTCAACAATAGGATACCAGACGCGCCCACAGAGCCCGACCATGAAGTGCACCCAATGGTCAACCCCATTGTAATTCCCCTGGATGATCCTGATCATCCTGATCAGAATACTCCCGTGATTGCATGGCCCGAACCTAAAGGCTCCCCTCCTCATGTCTCCAGTGCACCACAGATGTTCAACAATTTGCAGGCGCAATTCGTGCAGCCTCCCAATGCTAATGCGTTTCCGGTCAACCCGAACGGCCTGCCCCAATTTAGTCCGGCATTTACGCCTCCCAACTTGATAAATCGGCAGCCTGGCGAGTGGAATGTCATGCCTAATGGGCTTCCACCTAATATTCCACCACCGGAAATGATTCATCCGCCAATGTTCGAGAATTATGGTCCGCAAGGACCCATGCCTGATGGTTTTGTACCGCCGTTTGCGAACGGTCCTAATCCCATGCAACCAATTTTCCAGCCTAATAATTTCAATAATATGCGAGGACGTGGAGGTTTTCGGCGCGGTGGGCCAAACAATGGTCCTTGGTTAAGGATGGGCGTGCCCAATCAGGTTGGCTGGAACAATCCAACCCGAGGGCGTGGCTTTTGCAATAGTTTTAAACAGAAAGGGTTTTGCCGAAATCGCGACAATTGTCCGTATATTCATTAACAATTCGAAACCGGAAGACGCTGCAATCATGAATACTTCCGCGGCGAAACAAATACGCTTGAACAAGTTGAGTCGATTAAAAATCAAGAATAATGGTTGATTGGTTTTTATAAGGATGTCATTAAAATTGCGTGGCAATCAGGGTGTATGATATGCGAAATAATTTACAATTATTGAACATTGACTTTTCCCTTCCACTTGGGCTATGCAAATTATACGAAGGAATTTAATTATCTATTTGTTGGTCATTAATCTTTTATTGGTTTTCTGAATACTGATAATAGATAGTGCGCGCTTTGCAAATTCTTAACAGTCGTGAAATATTAATTGATAAGTTGAACTTGATGCAAATAGGACTAATATAAGAAGACAAAGACATTTTAATTCATAATGATAACAACACATCACTACAAATACACTTCGTGTTGTGGAATCTTTTAAATACGGATTATAAAGTGCAACCTTAAACTTTATCTAGCTTATGTTCGTACATACACGATTGTGCTTGTGTAGTGATCCGCGTGCCGAACTTGAACCTCGACGTCGACGATCGCCCGTAACCGCCAGCAATATAAAATATTCATTAATTAATATTATCAATAAAAGTGTAGTGTTTTTCATTGCTAGCTTGCAATTGGTTATAAACAATCAAGAATAACTAATTACTTTATAGTGAACAGTGAGACTTAATTTGTAAGTTGTTATTGATAGGTATTAATTATCATTCGCATAAAAATGATATTTTATACTTTTATAAAATTGATACAGATTTTACACAACAAGCCGAAACTGACGGTTGCTTCAGTTAACAAGATACACAATCAAATAATAATATACCAACCTATTGCAAAATGTAAATAATTTAGTTTGTTATGTAGTATAGTAACATTAATTCACTGTATTGTATGTTTTTACTAAAAATGAATCATCTTTCGATATTAAAATTAAATTTATACACTGTCTTTTCAATTGATTCGCACCCTGAGTGGCCGTGAAAGCAAGCTCAATGTGAAAAAATAACACCTCAACGACGTGTAAAAGCTTTTCCTTGATTTCAAACGTAATTAACATATTCCAATCATTTTAAAACACAGTGTATAATTGAAATAGAACTCCTTGTATGCAATGCATTACATGCGTGCCACATTTTTTATGTTTAATTTGTACAAATTCTTTGTCTAGTAAAATCAGTGTAAAATTCTAAGATTACACAGTGAGAGATTTGTTAAATTTCTCTTTGTACAAACTTGAAAGTGATTTCGGTCGCTTTAATATCAAAAGTTATTAGTGGTTGATTTTTTAGTCAATAATTCAGTAATTTTAATATCATTATAGGGTTTCAGGTGTATTTATGGATATATTCTGCTAAATGTATTTTCCGGATTTTCTGCTTTAAAAATATTGATGTAATTTAAAAATAATCTGAACAACGGTTTTCGGAATATCGTCAAATACCCAGTTTGAATGTGTTTATTTTTACTTAAGGTCCTTAGGGAGATAAGAGATGTATAAGATATATTAATTTGATGAGTAGATGGAAATACTGATTTATATAAAGTATGTAAATATTAAAGATTTTTCTTGTTTTAATCTAGATTTTCAAAAACCCTTCTCTGCATTTTTTTAATTGGATTAAGGGGAATTCTGGAGTGCTTCGGGTCGTGCTGTAGCCATACACTCGCTCAAAAAAGTACAACTTTACGCTCTAGTATTAAAAATAGCTATTTTACGTAAAGCATACTTCAAGTGGATTTTCATTAGATCGCTTGTTATAAATAATGTATTTATTTAAAAATTAAAGCGTTCGCGATTCAAACATGTTGACATTGACACTTAAATTGATAAAATTAGAATATTTAGTAAAACTGGTGTGGACACCACTCGTCTTCGCGGTCTTATGTTTATGCAGGCAATGATGCATTTTCATCGACAATTTGTTTGTTGACCCACATTGGACCCACATGCGTTATTCGATTGCATTGTTATATAATCTTATACCAGTCAATGCGATGCCACATGTACGTCACAATCAAACAACAATTTAATACATTGTTGTTGATGCATTCAAGCATCTTTTACGGGTCAACCATGGGTCAACACACGAAGACTGGCTAGAATCATTGCCTGGATGAGACCACAAAGTGTTGTGGCGCTCCAACCAATTTTTCATAGTCTGGTGCCATTGACCTATCGACTTGTATTGCAATTTTTAATGATCTACTGCTACGCTATCATTGTCTCACTTAATTTCGATATTAAGCAGGAACAGAACGTCAATTTCCTTTGTTTTATTCGACCACTTTATCCAATCAATCATCGACAATTCGTAAACAATGTTATGTTACTTTTGAATGTGGTGCATCACCTTTTGCTTTTGCCAAGTTTTAAAGCTTTTGCCTCGGGATTTGCATTATTCTGACTTTGACGGACACTTTGACCCAATTTATATTCGCGCATATGATCTAGAGATAGGAGTTTAATGTTCTAGGACAAGGACTTATAGTCTCAGACGACCTAAGATCTTATTGCGAGACTGCGAGCATATTGCGACGGAGACTCCAAATTCTATACTACAAAAACAAAATAGCATTTACAAGTAGTCAACATTTATGTAATCATAAATTATAAAATAAACAGAAATATGCTGCGAATGCTTGGAATTCTTGGTAAATATAGCAAAAATAAATATAATCGCGCAAATAGAGAAATGCGATACGCTAGCAAGTGGCAACTGATAGCGTGATGAATTTTTCGACTTTGCAAAACTCGATGATTGTTCATATCACCATGGTCTGTTAGTGGCTTAGGATTTTGGAGCAGGAGTGAAGAAGATAACACACAATGCACATACAACTTGTATTTTGTATTGTGATTT
>JARJDT010022221.1:0-18933 GCA_030264655.1 Leptusa sp. GC000079 | reverse complement strand
ACTGAATAAGTGAATACAACTCCTTTGCAAAAGACATGTAACTAAAACACACTTCTTGTGTATGGAGGTTGAAGATATTACAAAACGTCTGCAAAACGTAATCGCAATCTCGATGGCATAACACGCTAAGCAAAGCGCAGACAAGATACGTAGCTCTTATTGTAATATAAAGTGTGCTTTGCTAAATGTTTTATGCCTATCCTACCCAAACCTACTTAAGTAACGTTGAATTTGTTTTTGTTAACGCATGTTGGAATATAATGGGTGTCATCTCGATTCTTTATGTTTAGTTAACTAACGATGACGACAATGATGATGATGATGGCGTAAGTTTAAGTGTAAAGCAATGCCTTTTATGTGCGCTTTTTGACTTGTTTTTCTGAAGGTTCTTGGGGACTTGTGCAAGAGTTAAAGTCTTTGGTGACACCAATTTGATGATAAATCTATTTGCTCTAATATTTCATCTTGCATTCCCGTCTATTGACGATTATAGTTTTAGTAGGCATACTTTCGTTTTACTACCCTATAAAGTAAACATCTTCGAAACCAGGCTGCTTCAAAGTGAACTATGACTTGATGTGCGCACGACCTACATTTATCAATTTCGAACAATGTCATCAACAAGTTCTAAAAATATCAATTTAATCAAATTCCGGCACACAACAATGTAATTATTTAATTATCTTTTAATTTTATGGTAATACATGCCATGCATCATGTTGGTGCGATAAAAATGTTTGGGTTTTTTCGTGTGATATAGATATGGACAAAATATTGACATAAAACTAAGCTCTAATTGATCGACTTGAATAAAAACATGTAACAAGTTCGTTGCTCCTTTGCGCGCCTCTTTATATGACATGAAAAGACTTTAATGGCGAATTAAATTGAAATTGGCACATTTTTCATCTGCGCTATTTTTATCAATTTCGTTTAGTTCAACCACTTATACCGAAAAATTATGAATAATTTGCTGTCTTCCTCTATTTGTATCTCACATTTTGTTACGATGTAACATTAGTACAACCTCTTAACACTCTTTCTTAACACATCGATTATGCCAAGTTAAAAATATTCTTGTTACTTGTGTAGTAGTCAAGTTATAAAATATGTAACGTATATTTGTATATCTCTGACTGTGTGTAGCTCTATGGATGTAAGCAAGCAGACTATTACTACATTTACTATTGTTCGCTATTGTAATTTCGTTCGGAGTTGCATAATCATCATCATCTCGAAGTGTAACGCGACAAATAATAGAATATTCATTAAACGATGTGTGCGGGTGACATCTGCCCAATTTAACAACATGTTTCAAATGCAGAAAACTATTAGCTGGTGTGAATGTAAAGGGAATAAGTGGCGATATTATCATCAGTTGACTCACACGAATCGCGCTGAATCATTTTTATTGCCGCGTGCTTATAGTCGAAAACAATGCCGCAGCGCACGTCGCCTAACCGGCGTTTGATCTATTTTTAAGAGCTCTCCGCATGCACGTAGAATATTTACAAATACAATGCTCGTCTAACGAAATACATCCACATTTCAGATAGTTCAGTATCGTCCGAGCTTATCAAACACGAAGCAAAACAAAGTCGACGATTCTAATACGCGGCCCGTAATGTAAATACTCGGAATACACTTGAAATTTTGAAACCGAAACTTGGAAGTCAGTCAACTTGAGCTGATAATAAACTTGTTACAAGTTCCGGTTTATATAATCGCTCGAATAATTACAATTCCTCTCAATATTGAGTCAATAATACGAGATTAATTACATTTCGGGGAAACTGCTAACACATCCATTTGGTGTGATAACACGTTTCGGCCGAAGTTGCCCAGATTCGGGAAACCAGCGGACATGTTAAAAAGCGTCACGTAACAATTACACGAGGTTATCACGTTCAAACATACATAGATTATCGCCACGCCAATGTAGCCGATACCTTTGTGCGCTTATTATTAAATAACTCGGCAAGTTTATTTAATACACGTAAAAAAGCGACGCTGTGCATGTGCTCAAATAAATGCTCATGCGAGCCGTTTATGTAACGCGCGGATTTGCTTCGAACAAATATACCTAACGATAAATTCGTATTATTATAGCTAATGTTATAAGAATGTATTTATGTAAAACTATCTGTATTAATTTCGTGTATGTGTGTCATGATTGAGACTTGCGTCCTTGAATTTTTAGCATTTTTCCTATTCTAAGCAAAGTTCGCAATACCAAAGTAAGTTACGATCATGCCATTTGACATTTTAATTTGGCTAATTGTCTGCATAAATAATCAGCGAAAAAATTACACGATTTGCTAATAGCAGTTAACATTTATTGGCATATTTATATTTTATATATAAATTTGCTTCTTTCTTTTGTTATTTCAACTTGTATTGAGATTAAGTAAAAGGTTACGTAACAATTTAGGGATCGCCTCTAGTTGTTTGTTGTTTCCAATTTGCATTTCATTATACATATTTTCATTGTTTTATTGGAGCAAATTAATTGGTAACAATTTTCTGGTCGCATTCAATGCAACTTATGACCGTAATAAAATTACTCGTGAGCAGTCTTAAGATTTCATTTAATAAGACAATTATTGATTATAATTTCATTTGATTCAATATAATTTTACAGTTGTAACTGTATGCCTGTAATAGCTGTAAAAGTGCTGTAATATAACATAAGACAATGATGTAACATAAATGTATTACGGCATTATTATTATTTCATCGTTTACTGTTTATGTGCATTTTGCGCGCGCGCGCTGTAAAAGGTCTCGAAAGAATTACATCTCGTGGCGATTGATCAATTCGTAATTTCTTAATCGCAGGCTAATTTCAATTGCGCACCAATTCCCTTTAATTTGCCTGCTAACGTACTACTAAAAGTTTACAAGTAATGAAATAATGAGATTGCGTCGTGCCAGGTATAGACACGTGGTAAACAGTTCAACAAATACTCGTGAATTTTCGTTGTGTTCTATATTTTGCCGCGTTGACCTAAATTTGTATATTTTATACTTGTAATATAGCATTACACATTTCGAACAATGCAGTTGGTTCAATTCTTTCATTTCGTTTCGTCAGTTTGCGGTATTGTACAACTTGTATATGAAATCTTTACATTTGTTTGCTTTGCTTAGCGTTTGCTATTGACACTTTATGAGAGCGCTTTTCATTGCTCAAATTGCAGGAAAAACAGGACAATACTAAAGTTAAGCATGCGACCATGCATATCTTGTAATTAATATCAATTTTTCGAAATTGAAATGAATAGAGAAATGTCGATACGTGCGAAATCACGCTTTTCGTGTACACCTTGACACAATTTGCAGCCAGTTACGAATCGGCAAAGCACTATAATCAACTATTGCATTCAACATTCACTTATTCTTATTTTATTTTATTAAAATAAACCAAAACTCAAAAGCATATTCAGCGAATATGTGAAATTAAAATTTTGCAACTTGAATTTTAATTTTTAATCTGAAGAATTAAAGGAGTGTAAGAAGTACAATAAATTTGTTTTCGTGGTTGGTTGTCAGTGTAAGTACTTACAATAACTGCAGGCAGGAATTTATGAATAAGTCGGCGAGAATTTGAAATTGCGTTCCCAACTGCATTGCGCTTGAGTCATAATTCATATTTCATTCTCGGCGCGCTAATCATAATACCTAAGTTGTTCATCTCTACATTCGCAGGCGGCATGCACCTATTTCATATCCCATTTCCCAGTGCGGAAATCCCTATCCTACCCAATTCCCTACCAGTCAACGACGACTACAACGAGATTAACGACCTGCATGTTCAACGTTAATGTTCTTTACTGTTTTATTTTTATGAACATCCCTCGCCCCTCGCCAAATAAACACGACACGTAATGCCCCGTAATACCTAAATGTTTCGGATGCGTTTCCCTCCATTTGTTGCAAATGCTCTGCACCAGCACGTTGGTGGAACGGCGCTGATCATGCTGCACTTGTTCACCGTTGCTAATGCACGAAATGCACCTGCTTGCATTGGCAATGTCGAAACATCCGGCACAGAAAGTATGCCCACAATTGCCGGTAACTGGCGCCGTTAAAATGCCCCTGCAGATGGGACACGAGAACAGCGAACGTTTGTTTTCCACCACTTCGTAGAGCGCCAGACCAAAGTTTTTCGCGAACGCATCACTCCGGCGCGTCCGCGCGCCCCTCACCTTGGCCCGATTGCGTTTCTTGGACACATCCGAAATGATGTTATGTAATTTATCACAGTAGTTTGATGCCGTCATGGCGTTTAGTTTTTCCATGATTTTGCACACACACATAGATCGCTTACGAGGAGACGCACTCGAGTTTTTCACGCGTCGTGTTTTCCATATTCTTCAAGTTTCTAACAACTTCTTGCACGAACACCAACTCGCCCGCATGAGCAGGTGGAACGTGTGCCTAGCATGCATGTTGTTCCAAAATCCCTTAGCAATGTGCTTTCGCCCGCAGACGGCAAAACATTAGGGCGGAAAATTATGTAATCGCACGATGCTCGTATACCTGCACGTCCCTAATTAAAAGGAGCGAATTTTCCGTCGACGTATTTGTTGCGAGGTAACGTCGTAGTGCTTTGTGCGTTGTATGTCTTCAGTTATCCGGGATTTTTCGCCTCGTATGTCGGGGTTGCAAACGTTACATAACAGGTGGTGATGCGCGTCTCTCGTTTCGCGGCGCGTTACGTAAACAATAACTTTGAGGCGCACGTGTGATATCGACTGTATGTGAATGGAGCGGGACGCCGTCGACGACTACTACTCGACTAGCGACTCCAAAACGAAACGAGTTTCTCGTTGCCGTCGCCGGTTCGAACGAGCAACGACGCGATCGCGCGCTTTGCTTCGGTTTATCTCCACCGCGTTGCGCAGCTTTACGTTCGCGCTTCGCCACTGAATACACGTTCGCAACGTTGGAAAACCGCGGGCGCGACGACCCAAGCACCGCGCACCGACAACGGCCGAAACATTTACCTCATCAAAAGCTCAATTCCATCCGAACATTCCGAACGAGAGCATAAACGTAGAAAAACAATGCTAAGAATGAAGTTAGTGCTTTGTCTGCCTGCAGTCACTTTGTCCTTTTGTCCCTTTAACCTGCGAACCAGACGCCGAGACTAGACGACAATCCATAAAGAAAAGACGATAAACTAATCAATAAAATGGTCTTGAACTGAAACAAACTTGAGATTTCTTTTCTCTTTGAGTTGGCTTGGCCTTATGTCAATCAGTCAATCACAATCACATCTCACTTAGTTCAGAGATGCGATTTGAATTTGTGAATTATTAAATATCTATTAGACAAATGAAAAATCTACATTGAAGTGGGACTAAGTATACCAGTGGGCGATAGGCGATATTATGTCGCGTACATATTACGCATATTATGAAAATTTGTAGGACGTAACATGATCGCAATATGCGCACCGACATTGCCTAACAGTCCTTCTTGCTATACTCGAGTGTAATGTAAAGTTGGAGGCAATAGAAGTTTTCATAATAAAATAATTGCAGCAACGTCGTCGCGCACTTTTAATGCTGTTGGTTCATACCGCAAGCTGAGACGTAATTAGGCTTGACCTAAGACAACTTCAACTGTTCAACTCTATGTGACTATGACGCTTGTAAGTAAACCATATTCAGCTAAGCCGGCAAGCAACAGATACAGTAAACGTGCAACTCTTGACTAACTTTTAATAAGCAAATAAGTGCATACAACAAAATTAAAGTTGCTCTAATGTAAAATGTCCTTTTCGAGAAAATTAGACTAAAGTTTTAGCCGTTTCTATGAGGAAAATTTTGCTCGATCTCGATCGGTTTGCTGCTATATGACATAGTTTAAAGACAAAGAGCAACTTTGAATCAATAAAGTAATTTAATTATGTTTTCGTATACAAATTCATAGACATTCAATTTTTTGCGTGGAGTTATTCATAAAAGAAAAGAAGTCTGCTTGTAAGTACCAATAACAGAACACAACACAAAACAAACGCACGTAAGGTAAAAGGTTGCGCAACGGTTTCGTTCGTTCTCTTATGCCTTGCTGGATGTGGTTGTGTATGTTTAAAAGTTTGATGCAATAAGCGAATGTAACAGAAGCTGGAGCAACGCATGCATAAACGCGACTCGGGTCGGGACGTATACATATACCTACCTAATAGGCAACAACCTCGTAATTGTCGTTTTCTGTTTTAAAAATCTGACATTTTCATCCGCATCATCTTTCTCAATCTTACCCAATTGTTGCTTCGCTGTCGTTTTACAATTTAATTAATCAAGCACAATTAAACTTTACTACAAATTGCAAGATAATTTTATGTTGAATAGTTTATGGTTTAATTTGTATTAAACGATTAATCTTATACAATATTTAAGGTAAACGTTTGAGGCAAGTAACTTGAAACAAAGCAAAGAAAGCGCATGATAGTTAAGTGTATTGAGACTGCGACTGAGTTTAAGAGGTCTATTACATAGTTTAAAGTCAATCCAATCCAATAAAACGCACACAAGTTGAGTAATCATCGCACAACCATAGTGTGCGCAAGCTGTATTGATTTGTTTGCGTTTTCTATATGTATAGTAAGTGTATGTAAAACTGTATATCTGTTGCTTAATTAGTCTCAATTTCAGCAATCAATTAGTGCAATACTAATACGAAATATGCAATGGCGACTCTCGATTTTACTCCAATTATTTTCATGTTTTGCTGTTTTGCAAGATAAAATGTTGTAAAAGCGAATTATTTCTTAACGCGCGCATATTTCGCACAATTTCAAAATTGCGCCAAGTTGCCACAAATTCGAGTTAGGTGTAACTGGAGCTGAGAGCTGTACAAATTAAGAAAGACATAAACTATACAGCGCGTTTCATAAAACCAATTATTTCATAATTATACATTTTTTGAGATGTACAAAGTGGCAAAGGTAAACGGTGTTGTGCTGGTTGTTGCCAATCTGTGATCTGTGCGAATGTGTTCTTGCCGCCGACTGCCGAGGTTCACCTTTAACGTTTTCAGTTCGGTTTATTAAGTAAGAATTAAAGTAAGTGCAATAACCAGTGTGGCAAGCGCGGCTTTGTGTTACATAACTATTATAGTTCATGGCCGCAACAGGCACAACGAGTTCTTTTCGTTCGAATGTGTGCGTTATTAAGCACATGATGTATGAATACGAATTGTTTCAAATAAGAAATAGGCAAATAGTATAGATAAGTACCGTTCAAATTGTTTCTCTACCAATGATGATGTGATCAGATACAATGAGTACAACCATTAGTAATTAGTCATCAAGTTAACTTCATTTTACAATTACTTACTTTATTGTTCATTTTGTTTTAAGTGTTTTGTATTGTTTTACCCAAACAATTGTTAAACTTATCGATATATCAATAAATTGTTGGTTGGCTTTTGCAGTTTGTTATTTGTTACAGCAATTTTCAAATTGTTGTTTTCTGCCTGACTCGAATGATTCAATCATTCAATGCGCGGATTATGTAATAACTTAATAAATATATTCTTGTAAGTTTGTGTGTGTGGAACTGTACATGATGTCATTAATTTGCATCTTAATCGTCGGATCGTATTCGAAATTGTTACCAAATCATTTCGCGTCAACCTTGAAAATATTAAAAGCACTGTTGACAATTATTTTTATTGCTACGATTTATAGTTGTTGTCTTCAACTTTAACTAGGCTTAAAAACTCATTAACATAACATTTATTTAAATTCTTCACAATTCCGAAATTTTAATTCGAATGTTCGCAGATTTTATAGTCGAAATTGGAATTTATAATCTTCTAGTATTGCAAGTTATTGGTTAAATCATTAAAAAATAAAAACGCTGTCAATTAGTTTTAAATATTTTATTTTAATGTATTTTAAGGCGTTCATAATAATAATAATAACATCGTATAAATATACAAATATAGACAGAATATAAAAACGCTGTTTACTCTTTTGTCTGTACACATAGATATTTCGTATTTTGTATTATTTTATTTTGTTTGTCATGTGGATTTTATGTACTCTATGGCACATTTTTAGTACAATCGTATATTTTATTTTTAACTAACGACATCACGCCACGAGCACGAGTGACAATCAAACACTGAGAAATTATTTAAAATCGAATTAACTTGCAAATAATAGATATAAACAAAAATCTAACAAAAAAATTAAGATACTTTTTGTGCGTGCCGTACCTACATCATAAATAGATCAACGGCAAAAATATTTGCTCATTTACTTATCACAGATAGATGCGTGGGCAAGAATGTCTTCATTTCTGTACAGTACATTCGTTCGCGCCATTTGTTGCCCCTTCGCCCTCCTCCCTCGCTTCATATAAAAATAATAAAGTAATAGTTTCATCTTCTCTCTTACATCGCTAATTATGTACAAGATTGGAAAGCCACTTGATTTCTTGATTTGTTCGAAATGGCACTTAATTAAGATACACGCAACGCGCTCAAGTTAATTCAGTCTAATCGCGCGCAATTATTAGGTCACACGGTCGTTTCACCACCTTTCCTTTGCAACGGCTGCAATTCTCGCGAAAGTCTATCAAAGTCGTTGTAGTATTCGTGATCGGACTCTTCCTCCGAACACCGCGTGGGGGTAACGTCCGTTGGACTACCAACGGTTGGTATGCCCAGTGTTTGGCACGGCACCGGGTCAAGTGGGGCATCGTTACTGAAAATATATTCCGGATTGTCGATGTTTGTCGTGTTGTTGAAGTAGACGCCGGTGGAGTCTGAGCCTTTCGAATCCGACTTTAACTCCACGTAAGTAGAGGGTATTTGAGATTGTTGAGGTGATGGTACCAAGTAGTCATCTTCATCAACGGGTAATTCGAGTTTAAGATTCCCGACTTGTGCCTGCGCTCGCGACGCCGAATCATATTCGTCGGAACCGAGATCTTCGCCACTGTACATGACGCTGGAACCATCGGACATCTCCTTTTTGCCATGAGGGTTCATTGCTTGGGCAAACCGCAGACGTTCCTGGTTCCAGTTGTGCTGGTTCTGCGGTGCGCAGCTTCCGTCGGACGTTTGAGGCCACTTGACAGGCGTCGGTGGTGGGGAGAAGGATAAGGAAACATGGCGGCTAGCTTGGAAAGGCGCCCGAGACTTGGGCTGATTTTCATGGTATTCCAAGGTACCATCAGTTGACAAGGAGGTTATCGTCCTTGACACGTTATCACGAGGGTCCTGTAACAAGATAATTAACAATGAGTATTGGGTAAATTCGAAGTAAAGCGAACATTTACCTGAATTGAGGCTGTGCCATTTCTAATGGCGTATGGCAGATCCAAATACCTTCCAGGTTCTCTGGACATCCTCAAAAAGTCTTCTTCTAACTCTTTAAAACATGGCCTGCTCTCTGCGTCCAACATCCAACACTTAATCATAATCATATACACATCTATACTACAAATAGCAGGTTGCGGCAACCGTTCGCCATTTTCAAGCAAATCAGGAACATCACGTGCTGGAATATTGTCGTAGGGTTTTTCACCGAACGTTAACAATTCCCATACAGTCACACCAAACGCCCAGACATCTGATTTGTGGGTGAAAATGCGATGTTGTATGCATTCTAACGCCAGCCACTTAATGGGCATTTTGCCACCAGCAGCCTTGTATTCCTCCACGTTGATATCGAGCAACTTGGCCAAGCCAAAGTCCGTGATTTTGACAACGGTCGGTGATTGCACTAGGACATTCCTTGCCGCTAAGTCTCTATGTACAAGTCGTTTCTCTTCGAGGTAAGCCATTCCGCGCGCAATTTGCGTACAAAACGACAGCAGCGACTTCGATCCAATCTTCTCTTTATGCTTGCGCACGAAATCTAGCAAACAACCCAAGGGCATCAGTTGCGTAATGAGCATCATTTGTGAGGTCATGCACACGGCGAGTAGCTTCAATAGATTGGTATGTTCGACGGTGGCCATGATGTACGCTTCATCTAGGAATTCTTTGCTGGAAGCTGCTCCGGTATTTTCACGTAGCACTTTAATTGCCACTGGTATCTTATTGCTTTCGCCTTCGGGCACCCAAACACCTTTGTACACCGTACCAAAAGCGCCGAAGCCTAGGATTCCACCGCGCCGCATTTCGGCTTCTTTAATGATCCTCAAACGAGCCAAATTCGGACGCACGTTACTTGGAGGCGGCATGTCGTTGTCCATTCCGGACATCACCATCGTGATTTTCATTCTGTCCTCCTTGTGTTTGGTGCGTTTGTAACAATAGTAGGCGAAAGCAATAGTTATGACCACAACAACGGCGATAAGAGAAACTGGCAACATTACAATCCACTGGAAAGTGTTGACAGAAAGAGCGCTACGCAAAGCAGTTTCTTCTACAGAACAATAATGTGTGAGTTGATCAGGGAGAAAACTCCTTGAAGGAAATTCTATTGGGCATTTTTCGGCACAAACGAAAGCAGAACTGTTGGATGGTTGGCCGTCTGCGTAAATTTTCAATGTTTGGCAAGCGATGCAATTGTCAGGACCCGGTCCAGTGCAGCCGCGACACTCTTTGTCGCATTCCACGCACATGTGCGTTTCCTCATCGGCGTAATGGTCTTGCGGACAGTCGTCTTCACATTGCTCGCCGCGTTTGTAATTTGTACATTCTTGGCACACCTGTTCGTGGAATCCGTAACCGCTACACTTCTTACAACGTGGATGACACCTGCGACATATTGTTTTCCCTATCAAGACTTTCATAGAGTCTTGTTGTGATCTCTGAACGGATTCGTAGTAATAGCCGTCGGGACAAGGCTCTTCACGGTGTAGACAAACCGTTGTTGTGTCATTCATAATTGCACGATCGCAGGATTTGCACCCACCTGGACCCAAAGAGTTTCGGGGGCCAGTACAGCCATCTACGCAGTTCTTGTGGCAAGAACGACATTCACCTGTGTCGGCATACTTTGTAATCGGACATGAAGACACGCAGTATGGGCCGTCCTTGAAGTACTTGCATGTTGTGCAGTTATCTGCGCCAGGACCATAACATGAGAAGCCACATTGTTCATGACATTTTCGGCACGTGTTGTTTTCGTCCTTGTAAATTCTGAAACATATTATGGAAATATAACAAACAATTTTAGAGCAAAATTAATGTTTTTGACATACCCTGGTAATGAGTTGCAATTTTGAATGCATGTGCTTCCATACTTAAAGTTTGTACAAGATAAGCATTGATCAGGTCCTGCCCCCCAGCATCCATCTTTACTGCATTGTTTATCACAAACGAGGCCCTCCCGGGAGCAGTTCATCGCCGGTTTGTTGTTCTTAATCATTGATGGATGATCAGAAACTCGAAGCAATCGAGTCCAGTATATCTCCTCCGCATAGCAAAGTTGTGTATTTTCAAGAATGATAACAGTCCCCGAATTGATATTTTTAAGCGATTTCAGTTCGAGCGATTTGAGTGAAGTCTTCACGATAAAGAACGACGAGAAAAATTCGTGCAAATGTCGCCCACCGATAAGTTCCAAGTTTCGAAAGTACGTCAAGTTTGTAAACGTGCTGTGATTGCCCTGAATGTTTATAAAACCAGTCACTTCCTTTAAAGTACTAAACACTTCCAGTCGATCTGGATGCATGGCTGGAATACGGGGCCCGAAACTATAATTTGCAAAAATGTGCTGATAACCATAGAACGAATTGTCCAAGATTTGAATTGATCCGTCAATGATTGTGCACCCATGAAACGTATCAATGTTTAGCGCATGAATGGTGCCGTCACCTTCAACAGAACACGTTTTCGGACAGGGTCCATCACACGGAACACACTCGCCATTTGTGGCCTTTTTATTCGGTGGACAAGTCCGCACACACGCGCCGCTATCTTTGAGCAAATGTTCCGGACACTTTTTCACGCAAGTTGCACCGTACGCGTACTTGCCGTTCGGATTAGGTTCCCACGAATACGTCGTCGGGTTGTAGATCTGCATAGGTGGACATTCTTGAGTGCAAACGCCATCGTCGTAGAAGTTTTTGCAAGCGATGCAGTCGCTTTGTTTCGGCCCGGTGCATCCACCAGCACAGAAAAGATGGCAACATTCACGCGGCTCCGAACCAAAACATCGTCCTTGGTAGCATTGCGGACTGCAAATCTCTTTGGAAAACTGTTGGCAATTCTCTTCACCATCACCCCAACATCCAGCACGACAGCTTTTGTGACACGCCGAACACTCGCGTTCCGGAGACGTGAAATTGTAGATGTACACATAAGTGCCATTCGGATCGGTGATAATTTCGTTCCAGTTGATGGTCTTGATGTGGCACAGGTTGTAGTTGTTAAACAAGCCGATGCTACCACTAAGGACGTCCCTCAAAGCTGGGAGTTCCAAGGAATACATTTTGGATAGGGTTACCAGGAGGGCAAACTCTTTTTCGTGCACGTTAAGCTTGAAGAGAGTTCTGCCACGGATGATTTGTAGTCGGGGCAGGATAATTTTGCGAATGTCCACATGCGAGATCAGGACATATCCAGTTACTTCGCGGATGTATTGCAGAAAGCTCAGATCTAAATTCTCGTCCTGTAGCCATGTCAACTCCAGATTGCCATCCACGTACGTGCAGTTCGTGAAGCGCTCCTTCATGTTTCTGTAGTGATGGTCCCGGTTGGATGGAACCGACATGCGTCCATTGGTACCGATGCATACTGCGAACAACACGACAAGATTTAACGTCTTCGTATCTTTGAAAATATCAACGGTATTGAGTATCGAAAAAGTTCATAACTTGCTGGTGAGTTTTATGTTAGTAAAAGCCTAAAAGAATGCATGCAGAAAGCATTTTAAGTAAGAAAAGTACTAAAAGCAAACATTTCGTGATGGAGTTCATGTTTTCAAGATATGCCCACTTAAGTACAAGGTGTTTTTAAAACGTCTAGAAAGCTAAATTGCTATCGGACAGAAAAACGTGCGATTTTTCTCCTTTACTTAAAATTTTAAGGCATTTTCTCCGGACAGAATATTTTTTTTCTGTTTGTTTAAATATTGCAATTTTCACATGGGTAATTTTCTGAAACAGTCAGTTTGGAAGTGAATGTGTGTACGAAGAACGGCGCCTTGGGCCGAAAGCCTGTTTTACGACTTTTGCTATATCTAAAGCTATAGCTGTATAGCGAGAGAGCGCTCACTAATAACGTTTATTAATCCTCGGTTGTATTGCGCGCATGCTGCCCAGCCGGGTCACATTCTGTGGCCAATCCAGCTACAGGCGACTTAAATTCCAAGAGCACCGCGAGTTTCTACATTTACCATCTCGCTCCAGCTTAAGCGCTGGAGCGCATACTTAGCTTAAGTCAGTTGCTGCGATTGCGGCTGCTGCAAGTGTTCGAGCGATAGCTTTTTGTTTCAACTCAAGCGCGTCATACATACATTTATAATAGCGCAATCGCGTTATAAAATGTACATATAGGCAACTATATGGTATGCTATGGATTAAAATCTAATTCAAATCGTTAACGTGCGGCATGCAGGTAACGCCTGACAATATCGCATTTCGTTCGAGCAAATGGAAATTTTCTCCGCAACCCGCAAGAGTGCACACAAGAAATGTAAATGTGCGCAATGTTTATTAATCACAAATAACGACGAATTTCAGTCGGTAGATACATATTTGTTTAGTTTAGTTCATGGGTTTATTTAGCTGATGCGCAGTGCGCTCTGCAGGTAACTTTGGATGCTGCGCGCCGCGAGCGCGAATATTCTTGAATATTCAAGGCAAACCACCTAGCTCAAATAATATCGCAAATATTATGATCCTTATATGGTATAGTTGTTCTCGGAAATGTTATTGCGAATGTTTTAAACGCTTTATAATGTCTTTCTTTCTCAAAACACGCGCGTGCGCATGTTGCTTATCCTTCGAATTTCAAATGGTCAATTCGCGCAAAACGCCGAGGAATGTTAGATTTCCAGAAAGCCATCACGTCTTCGTTTAACATCTATCAAATTAGCATAATTTGGTGTCTAATTTATGAAACGTATAAGTTTTTATGTTAAACATTTGGTTAGCATCTACCTGTTTAGCTAATGACTGAGCGTCTTTTCTGCGAACATCCCACAAAGATTTGAAATTTTTTTGCAACTTGTTGTTGATGTCCTGATGTTTTAAGTATGCGCAAAATCAATTTGGGATTTCAAGTATTCGGCACATAATTTAACAGTTATACACATGTCGATGATGTTGATGCTGAACTTACTTTTTCCTTTGGTAAACTCGGAATCTCTGTCAGGCGCGCGTACAGCTTGATGCGCAGCAAATAATGGCACCGAATGGTGGCGCACTTTGCTGCCGTTCTTCTCCGCCTTGTGATACATTTCCAGATGGGACGCATTGCCATTGTGCGGCTTGTAGAACGCGGCGGCGGTGTCGCCCAACACGCTGCCGCCCCCATTCGCATGTTGCGAATGGTTGAGCTTGTTGCGGTTGCGCGCTTTCGCCGCGTACACATGCTGACCGTAATGCATCAACAATAACGACACCAGGATGTACCTGATGCCCATGTTGCCGGGCAACATGGCGTTGATTATACAACAACGCGTCGTCACATTGTTGTTTCTTAAGATCCGACAGGATGCGATTCACTGAAATGCATCTTCACTTAGTATTCACTCAACAAAATAGGGCGCAAATTGGTGCGGTTGGATTGTTTACTCTCAGTGACACTGTTCGAATGCTGGATAACTTGCGACTGAGCCGTATCATTTTGTTCATGTATATCGTGTGATTTTTATGCCGTTACAAGAATTTCAAACAATTCAACAAATCAACAAAAGCATTATTCGTGTTGGTGAAATGTATACGTTTCGTGCACGTATGCCTGATTCTCATACTCGTGTAAAATCATGCAACCCAAAGTAAAGGACCGAAAACGAGAACGTGATCTTCCACATACATAATATGTGAAGTAGAAAACGTCAAGTTGAGATAAGTGTAAATATTATAAGCGCTTAGTCGGCGCGAAAAACTACGGTCCTGCACTGCACGCTGCTTCGCTGCTGTAAGTGGAAAGAATTCGATACTATTGCGAAAAGATAAAAGCTCTTTGCAACAACAAGAACGCATGGGCACTAACTAACTTAACTTGGCAGAGAATGAGCGCAAGACGTGCCAAGAAGAAAACGTAAAATGAGCCGTTGTTGTTATCGTGCTGTGCGTGTCGTGCGGTTGGCGGCGCACGAATCTTGCTTCGGAAAAGAGTTAAGAAAGAGATTGTGCACGACCACGGTGATGTCGTGCTGAAAACAAACGACTTACGAAGGAGACTTCAACGCGCGAATGCCATGCCAAGCACTCGACAATCATGGAAGTTTCGCGCTTTTGTCTACATTTTACCATCCACACAAGGAATTTCATTTTTCTAACTCAAATTATTAAAATCTTCCTTAAAGAATTTACACATTTTAATAGTCTGGGAACACTTTGTATATTTTTTAGCTGTTAACACTCTTGTAGAGTACTCGCGTATCAACAGGTTGTAGTTTGTAGCGTGGTTTGCGTTTCATAACAAAGGCATTTCAAAAAGCACAACTCATATCGATTGAGTATCCTTTTCACATGCCTTGGGTATGTGTATGAAAACTATGATGAGGTAGTCGAGATGCTTGACTTTGACGCGCGTTGATGTGAAGATGCTGAAGCTGAAGTTAAAAGAAAGCTGCAGGCGTCTGATTTTTTTCCTTTTACTTTGTATGAGGAGAATGCGGAGTGCTGTGGTGATGCCAACCCACCCTATTCTTTTTAGATGCGACTACAATAAAATACCCTCTTCAAATTCGACAAAACCTTATTGAGAACTATAATTTGCTTCCCGCCGTGAAGAGCGAACACCTCCGGAGAGGGCATAAACGTTAAAACATAGAATTTTAGCTTTTGCATTATTTAATATTTCACGTTTTGATTCCTGATTTTGATCGAAGCGAAACTAAATCAACCTGCCCTGATGCCTTGCAGCATCAAGCATACACTCTCGACCGATGAAGAAGAAAAATAAGTGGAATGATGCAGAACATTTGTAGAGATGCCGAGAGACTGGGAGAATGAAATCTTCGATCTTCGGACAGAGGAGAGAATCAAAGAAGGCACACATTATCAAACCTTAATCTATAATCACGAGTCACGAGAGCAACGTGAGCTACGAATCGGAATTATTATCGTGTGGTAATAACACGGTGGAACTCGGAGAGCTATCTTGTCTTTGGCTGTAGCCAGTGCTGAAGGTAGGTAAGTACAAGTGTTCTAAGTACACAATAACAACAAGCGCAACTATAAGCGCACATAGTCGCGCGGTGAGGTTGAAGACCGCGCCTTGGTCTCTGTTACTGGAAGATTCTTGTAACTATATACACGCGCTCAAATGGCGGGTCACGAATTCTACCATTCTGCAGCATCTTGCTATCGCCATCGGGCAACAGCAACAATGCAAAATTTTGCTGCTGGAGCGTGCACACAATAGCGGACATTTTGTGCACATGACGTTTATCTAATAGTTATGATAGAAATATGAAGTGGTACGCGCGTCACCAACATTTTGATGATGATGACGCGCGCGTGTTCGTGCTCAGATGCATTGCATGTTGGAGAGCTGGAGTTTGTAAAATTCTAGAAATACGGCACACAACGAGGACCAGTTTGAATGTTGTTTACAGATGTGGTGTGTGACGCAAGAACGGACTGATGTGGTAGGTGTAGATTTCACCTCTCGTTGCTCCTACTATCAAAACCTACACAACTCAACTCGCAACGCAACTAACTTTCGTAGATATACGAGAATACATAGCCAAACGCCATATATGCTTACATCAGATACTATTATAGGTTAGGCGAAGAACGAAACTTGTTGCACACATGGCCACAAAAGTACCGGACGGAAAAGTCACTTTTCCGACCGCATTTTGTAATTAGCGACGATTAAATTGGCTTACTCCGAAACAATTCCACTTGACTTTTCTTGTTCTTTTCGTTCTTGGTATAAATGGTTCTTGGGCAGTTTTGCTATTGTGGTTGATTCTTGTTTATTAGCAATGTGGACATTGCGATCGCGACATTCTTTCCACGTGGAATTCAACAAAGAGCCGCGCATACCGTCGTCGCCATTATATTGTCCGGGCATCGCGGATGAAATAAATATTTCGCGGTCGCCGATTGCATTGTGCTCTTCTCATTCGTATTTTGTTAAAGCTCACAACCAAGCCGAGTGCCGGCAACGAGAAACAAAGAAATTCGGACGAGCTTTTAATGATCTAAACTAGATCTCTTCGCATTGCTATTGTTATTGTTTTGGCTTTTTACCAAGAACCCAAGTGCATTAAAATGCCCACAGTTATTGTTTTTAAACGGAATGAATTTGAGTATCGCACGCACTTCAAATGTGCCAATAAGTTGAGCTACTTTGACATGCGCGCTTGACTTCTTCGGCTCTTTGCCAAGCACAGGTTTCGCCGCTCTTCTCTACCTGGCAATTAAATCGCCTTTCATACACCCCCGTGGCGTCGACCGTGCGCTCTCGCCTTTTCAAAATTATACATCTCCTCATACTGACTTAAACCAGCAAGGTATCCTATGGTTATGGTTAAATCAATGCGCGCCTGACTTTGTGGCCTTCATCATAAAACGCACGAGGGGATCCTATACAGGTTGTTCACAAAAACTCATCATATTTAGACTAAAACTAAAACTTTTTCAAACACTTTGTATTTGTATACAGGTAAAACAACCCTCTAACTTGCAACCCTCATCAAAGCCTAAGATCATATCAGACACTTGTTATGAATTCAGAATTCAGAGTGTTCCTCATAAGTTGTCTGTTTGAAATTTGAAACATTGGAACAAGTCACAGTAACATACATTTTTCCTGGGCATTCGCAAACAGATGCATGGCTTGATTCAAGTGTGGTGTTGCATTGCATTCGTCCCATTCGTAATCATAATTATGGAGTAACACACTGACTGGCTGTACCTAGTTTCAGCGTTTGAAACAAACGTGGGAGTTTTAGACATACACATCATGCATGCGTTGTTTAAACTCTTTTATTTATGTTGATGTGGATGTGAGCGATCGGCGCGATTACCATCGAGTTAGAGTTGGAGTTCCATTTCGAAAAGAAAGAATGAAAAATCTGTAGGAAGTTTTGTTGATACCCACACATGTTAGCATTGACTGTTTGTTAGAAAACGCTCGCCTCGCAAATGTATCGTAAAAACGGAAATTCTCAATTTCTTTTAAACGTTGGAAACTGAACAACAATTGAAATTGCAATTACAAACTCTGTCTTGATATAGGTGGCTCACCAGTTGAATCGCAGATGCGCATACGATATAGAAAGTAAGTCGCTGGATTTCGCGCTGCTTTCCGTTCCTTTCCGCTTACGAGTGCTGAATTCTCTTCTTCTTAAGAGCAACAACTCTCACGGATATAAATTGTTTTTGATTTCTAGCAGACTAAGGCTTTGTTTTTGTATGTTTGTAGGTATGTAAGTAAGTACCAAGTAGTAAGTTTGTTTTGTATTTGCATTCGTCTCCATTAGTCGCAATAATTACATGAACAAACAGCGCATTTACATAGTTTTTCTGCGTTTTTCATTTGATATCCAAGCATCAGCAGTGTCACGAGATCAAACATTGAATATAGGAAAGGGAACTGAGTCTGTCTAGGCACATACCAAATCCTTCGAGAAAGTGATCAATTTGAAGGTATCCTTAAACGCTAGTATCCTTTATCCTGGCAAATGTTTTCACACACAAACATAACAACGCACGCGTTGGTGGAAAACCGCGGATATCAATTTGAAAACAAACAGTTGTTATTGGTTCATGGCGGCCGCCGCGCTCGCTTGACATGGAGAACGCATACACGTCTTAGCAATACGACT